>JBAJNP010000099.1:0-106392 GCA_036877545.1 Yasuhikotakia modesta | reverse complement strand
TCTCTCACTCTCTCTCTCACACACACACACACACACACACACACACACACACACACTCACTCACTCACTCACTCACTCACTCACTCACTCACTCATTCACTCACTTTTTACCTCTTTCATACAACAGCCACAGGAAATTTACTGAACCTGACATCTCTATCTGTAACTTTCAATAGCTCATCATCCACTCACTAAAGCAATAATCCATCAGTGGAATTTTCACCCTATAGCATCTGAAAATAATAATCCATTCAGGACTGAGAGCCCCTCATGATCAGCATATTAAGAGCCCAGTCATCAACCACTCACTGAAATTACTACTGCATATTTAATTGCAAATAAGGCAGTTTGAGATTAAACTTACTACACCAACATAAATTGGTTTGACAAGCGAAGATTTGCTTTTACACACATCTTCTCATTGAAACAAGAAGCTGGGGAGATACTGAAGGGCTTGATTAAATAATTGAACACAGGACCTCACAGCTTGGCAAAACCACACTCCATAGATTGTATGGTGAATTAAAGCAAGAACATCTTTAAAATGAACCAATTTCAGACGCTTTCAGTATAACCCATAGTTTGAAAACGAAAAAGTATAAGCAATAACATTAAAAAACCACACACCCAAAAACTATGAGAAATTAACACTTTTTTATACTGAGGAGTAAGAACTGCAGAGACCTAACTAAGTTTGGACTGGATTAAAAATTTAAACTTGAAGCTCTGACCCAGTCCTGATTTCTAGAATCCAGTCTGCTGGAGAGGAAATATCAAACAGAGTCTACTGCTGAGGTAATAACATGAATTATTCCTCAGAAACCTGTCAGCCCAGAGACTGTCAGAAAGCTGCTTGTTGTAAATAATTCTTATTTTGTATTTTCAATCAAATGGTGACTGATGACAGTGACTGATGCGAGGATAGTGTGTTGAGGTTTTAAGTAAAGAGACAGACAGTGAGAGGTCCCTCAGGGTGGTGGGATTCTTGCAGTGGAATGTCAAAGTACAGCCTACCAGCAAAGAAGCTGCTGGAAAGGCACTGGAACAGAGGGCCGTCCTTCAGGAAGTCAAATAGCTCTGCTGTAAAAGCATGAACATCCCACACTGACATTCGCGTCTATACTGTAATTAATCATATTTAGATTCTTTATTCATCATAATCATATTTTCATTATAGGTATGTACAGTGCATTACAAACAAAACAAAAATGGTATTATGATCCTAAAATGTAAATGCTATCATTTAAGCAAAAAACAATTTTGTACCCTTTTTCTACTGCTACAATGATGGTAATAAACACAATGGTTGCCTTTTCTGTGGACTGAGAAATTCATGCTAATTTCTCAGGTAAGGCCTGATACATGATGGGTTTTGACTCTCTTGGGCTTTCGAAAAAAATACTACAGATGTTATTTCCACATATTTCTATCTGCGCCTGCGGACAATGAATTGACAGAGGGCAACATGCCCAGTGCATCATGGGTGCAGAGACAATAAAGCCTTTAACAAAGTGCCACTACTCAAGCATGACTGGAATGCTTAATAAACAGATATATTACTGCATTCAGTGTCTTCTTTTAATTAATTAACTATCAAAATATGTGATATTTATACAGCCAAGATATCTTACCAAGAAACATGAAGTTACTTCGTCCAACAACCTTCTTATATAAGAAAAACATTAGCCTATAGAAATGAAAAGCAAACATCCAAACCAAGCTCTATTTGCTTTGATCATACAAGAACAAATAGAGGGAGAACATGCAATTAGACAGAAGGATCAAGAGGTTTAATCTTGACTTGAAGAAACCATTTCTTCCAGGGTCTTTGTGAGACTGACAGTATCAGATCAGATCAAATCATCAGATGATTATACAGGCCTTACTACCAAAAACAAAAATCTTACTACCATTTGCTGCAAAAACCCCCAAATGCTACAACAGTGAACAAAAATCAAGCTTTCTGGATCTTGTTTCTGAAGCATTTGCATCTTAGTTAATAGTTTGATGCTAATTTTTGCCATCCATTTAGAGTCTATTGTCATTTCCCCTATTCTCATTCATTATTGAAATGAGTCTTTTTTATCCCTCTCTTCTCCTGGGTTCTCTGCACCGATTCATTTCCCAAGTCCATTTGCTGTATGTTCATTCCGGTCTCTGTTGTTCAGAACACTCCTCCCTGCTTTAGCATGCATCACTCAATTTCGGAAGCTCTCACTCACTGCCGGGAGCGTCTCTGAATGGCTCTTGTGGGGGAGCTTTTGAAGATGATGGCTCTTCTCACGCAGCTTTATCAGCTGCATCATATAAACCCCAGTGACAGTATCTGCAGAATCTCTGTCTAGTTTGTATAGACCATTCTAAAAAACTCTCAAACCTTAGGATGTGTCTGTTCTTATCTCCCTGCAGATATGTACCTTTCTCTAAACAATCCCCTAACCCCTCTGTACAGAGCTTTGTGTTTTGGCTAAAAGCCACTGATTGTTGCCTTAGAGATTGTGCCGATAGACCTGGTTTTAGTGCTGGCACTTTGCTAAACTTTGGTCTTGAAAATTACAAACCTAACCTCAGTAAAAATAATGTATTCGCATTAAACTGCCTTTTTTCATAGACTGCTGTAAACATTGTCAAAGTGTCTGGTGTCTTTATTGCACCAGCACTGGCTCTTACAATTGCAAAGACGACTTAATCATTATCTGCGCCTTCATGTGTTATATCTGTCAGCTGGGTAGAAAGTATAACTCACCAGTTTATAATCCTTGGTGGAAAGCTTGGTGAACCATTGGTTGTATTCCAGCACAGCAATTATTGCCACCAAATCTCTGCAGGCACACACAACATACACACACATATACATGTATATTAAGACGTGGCAATTCAGATTTGTCAGAATATGCCGATTAAGTGACTTAAATATTGGGTTTAACCTCTTTAATTTAGATTAAGTAATTTCACTAATGCTGACAAAATCCTAATCTAAATATACATTTTAAAGTCATATAAACTCACTAAGACTATATGGTATATATACTGTATATGCCATGATCACTTTTGCCCTAAAACGTCATGTATTTTTTAAATGTTTGCATTTTTAAAGTCTTAAAGCAAATTCTCTTCATACACTATGTGTATATTTCAGTCATGAGTGTTATAATGTTTAACTACCTGTTCTCTAGGTGACTGAAGTCCTGCAGGTTGAGCTCTCGCGTGTCCTGTGTCAGATAGATTGTGTCCACATCCTGATTGGTGGAATGCAAAACATTTCAGTTTGTTACTGAAGTTATTTTTTGACATGCAATCAAACATGTTTGCAAGTTACTTGTGGAGTTTTTTTTAACATAGATACATTTACTTTTTTGTTTAAACAACTGCCTCAAGAACAAGATATAAAAAACTTCACCATTCTCAGCACCCATATATCAGATTTAGAAGCCAGGGGTTTGTCTTTGTTTCCATAACCAGATAAAAATCAGAAACCAGACAGCTTAAACTAAAAATCAACACTATAAATTTACTGTGGCAGAACGAGGTAAGATACTAACAATGTTTTACACATTGGTCTGTTATGTACATCTTAAAAATTTTGCCCCTTTTGACCCAAAAAATATGGTGTGCAGCTCACATCAAAACAGCAAAACTAACTAAACACAACAGCAACTCTGCTAACTGCTAGACAATACAGTTTGTAAAGCATATATATTCTAACCCAGATGATTCATGGTCAATGCTGAAAGCAGAAGGTGTGTCTATCTGTACAAAGTGGTCTCTCGAGAAAACCCAAGCTGGCCAAAGGGAATCCTGAATCAAATGCATTAGAGAACAGATCAATAGTGCTTGCATGAAACGTGTGAGTGTACTGACCCACTGAACCTCCTCTCTGTATGGAAGACCTAACCAGTCACACACACATCTGTACTGCTGTGAGAACCCCCCTGGAGAAACCAGAAATCATATGAAAGTCATGCCAATCATATTGTTTGCAGAGACACTGAGCACAGTGCATTGTGGGAATTTACCACAGGGTCCTGGTTCAGATCCACTCTGACTCTCCCACAGCGCCTGCAAAGTGTTGATCCTCTCGGTAGGCTCCATGGACAATTTCTTCATCACCTTCCTGCCAGGAAGAGAAAACAAGCAAGCCACTCAATAGAACACAACACTATATCAGAAGCAATGTCAGTCTTCAAATATGTATTTGTTTGTTTACAAATGGCATGCATTCAATAATAATCATTCCTATGTTCTTACATGTATGAAACAACTTTGGTGGTGCAAGTGCAGTACTTTGACATACATTTAATTATCATTTGGTATCACTGCCATATTCATGTGCCATAGCATATTCATGATACTGAAATTTGATTATTGTAGCATGATACCATAATGTTCATGATATAAGCAAGTACTACAGCCAGGGTTGGAAATGGGGAGGAGTCCTGGTAGTAATTTCAAGGGGAGGGGGGGAAAAGAGTTCCAGTTCTAAATGTACAGAAGTTCCATGCAAATTGCATACATAATACTGAATAAAAAAAAATATGTTAAAAATATAAAATTCACCCAAAATGTCACCCAATGAATCTTGGTCATTTCCCTCATTTACTACAGCAGTTTTTGTGTGGAGCAACTGATCATTTATCAATTGACTGTAAAACATTTAGAAAGACTCACAGAGGAGACAGTCCAGGACAGATCCTCTGCAGACAGCTGCCTATGTGAGCCACTACCTCATTCACCTCATCTGTAGATGCCAACTTGAGAGATATCTGACCCCGCTCATACTCCACTGTAAACTGACACACAACACCAGCATTACATGCTTTAAAACGCTGCAATAATACCATAGATTATTTCACCCAGATGCAAAATAAATAAATCAATAGTAATAATACTAAATGGTAATAGCTGTTTATTCATCACAGACACACACATTCTATTTTTTCAGCAAATGCACTGATGTAACACTACATTTGTCAGTCGGTCTGAGAGTTCAAAAAGTGTGATTTATTACCTGTGTGGGCTTGTTGCACGTGATTCCCTGAATTTCCAGATAATTGAAGGTCTGCTCCACCTAAAGAGTGAAGAGAACACCATGAATAAATCATGACCTCAGATGGGACATTTATTCATTATTTTGTCCTGCCCCTCTGAGCTCAAAATATGAGCCCGAAATAGCAGCATTACAGCAAACCCAAGGGTAAAATATGACTCAATTCTACTGTCAGCACACAGAGATTGTTTTCTGCTAAACAAATACAGAGGCCTAACTAGAGCTGAAAACTGGACAGACCAGCTCCTAAAGACTGCATGAGAAAGGTTTAATTAATGTTTAACTTATACACATGAACACAGTTAATATTCACAGACACATCTTGATCCACAACACACAACCAAGGAACACACAAGTACTCCCACACAAACCATTTGCACATTCCTTTGCAAACACAAACCCACTTCATCCAGATTTTAAGGTCTTGTAAGGAAGTGTGTGTGTGTGTGTTTCTGTGTGTGTTTCCTTGTAGTCCCACACTGTCTGATTGGCTCCCTAGAGCACGGTTCACCAGACTCACCATCCTAAAGGTCTATCTCCACACAAACACACACATTCGCTCAAGGGCTGAATGCTGACATGACAAAGAATGACAGCCCACTCTGCCGCCACTTCTGAACACACACACATACAAACACTATACACACAGTAAAATGTAATAACTATAGTATTTTGTAAAACACTATTTTTACTTTATTGAATGTAGGTGTAAAACTAACATTTTAATTGCAGGTACAGTTACATTAGGCAACTATAGTAACTGTGTGTGTGTGTGTGTGTGTATGTGTGTGTGTGTGTGTGTGTGTGTGTGAGCGTGCATGCATACTCACTGAGCCAGAGAGAGAGAATGAGAGATATGTGGCTCTAAACACACAATGCCCTTTACACTAAGTGTGTTTACAGTACATAAACTTCAATAGTTTTATTTCAGTTGGACTAGAGCAATAATTTTACATTTTAACATGCAAATTATTACCATGACTAAAGTCATTCTAGTCATGCCTGGATAATGCAATTCCACTTAAATTCTCCCCAAAGAATGCAAGACAGATGCAAGATGTCTGCTTTAAAAAAAGTAAGACATGATAAATATTTGATTACCAATTCTGCCATCTATATTTGGACAGAGATCCAATTCATAGATGGACTAAGCTATAGTTCAATTACATCAGTCTATTTAAAAGTACTTACTGACAGAGAACACAGTCACACCTACTCAAACACTTCCCTCTGTGTATAAACCATATCAGCACAGCTCTGATAAAGTAAAGACGCTGTAAATAATTAAACCTACAAACACAAGTGAGGGCTGTAGGTGTAAGAACTGAGCAACATAATGAAAAAAAAAATCACATTTTGTCCCCTTTTTTAATCACTATCTTATAAAGTGATAAAAAGCCTGTAACAATCCCCTAACAAATACCTCCCACAATCCAATACATAATTTATAATCAGCCTATGATGTCAACAAGCCAATTCTTAGGATGGAGGAAGTATAATACTGTTAGGATGTAAAGACGTAGTATTTTTCACACACAGGTCTGAATCAGCACCAATCCCCCAGGATTTGTATGTGCAAAAAAGTGAACACATACAAATTGTGAGAATACTGGAAAAGATGAGGGCAATTAATTCAGTTAATTTAGTTAGTTTAATTAGCTCTATGATAGTGGTTCCTATCACAATGATCCCATTAACCCCCCTGCTGATGCCAGATGAAGCTCCTATATGCTCACACACACACGCACGTACACGCACACACGCACACACGTACACACGTAGATAGACATACACATAGATAAGTGAAGCCCTAATCCGACCAGAATATGCGAGCTAGACCGAATATCAGTTTAACAACACACAACAGTAGGTTGACTGATGGGAAGTGTTTGATTCAGGGATTTCAAAAAGTATATTTTCCAAACTATTTTTATGTATGTATAATGACATTCTTGGCAAATCATAAATTAAAAACCATATTAAAGACAACCACAGCTGCAGCGCATTCTACAGGCACACCCCACACACAAGTGGCAGACGGCTGGCAGTAGTGAGTATGTTTATTACACCAGTGGACACATACCATTACACAACAGATTTGCTACTGTACCTTTCTAGAGTTCTATACATACAGTAAATGATCTCTGGTTAACCTCTGTGTTTATATATGTGGGTGGGTGTTGTCTAACTGTGACATTATACAATTTGCAGTTTAAATTCCATAAATAGTCTGGGTGGACTGTGAAGGGATATTTGTACTGTAAGTCTACATGGCAGTTTATACTTTATACTTTATGCTTTATAGACATCTATAAAACAACAACAACAAAGCATACACAACACGTGCATAACATTAGACTAGCTAAACTGTTCAGGACAATAAATGTTAGTCAGTCAACTACTTCAAAACAACTTCAACTCATCAATGTCAGACTCATGGGCTTCATGGGCTCAGTGATGATAGGAGGATCACTCACTGCCTGTAAGTCTTCACACTGCCTATAAGGAAACTCAACATTGTCTATACGTCACCCCACAAATAATCACACACTGGTCAAATCAATACAATAAGCCACACACATACAGTGCTGTGTTTTGACTTTGCATGTGGATGCTAATTTCAGTCATTTGCAATTTAATAAGCAGGCAAGGCAACATGAAGGATCACTTATAAAACACACAGCAACAAAAGAACCAGACAGTAGTTTATATTGTAGCAGCCTTCAGGTTAAAATCAATATGTGAGGAGTTTATTTCTACAAAACATGACCTGCATTGCTCTCATTCCTAACATGAGTGCTTTGTTGGTGAAGGTGTCAAACTGATAAACTGCCTGGATTCAAAAAGAGATTTGTGCACGCGCATAAAATCTTAAAATTATGTAAGAATGTAACATTGTCCATAAAAAAAGTACCTATTAACAACATGTATTTTTTAAATGTTAAAACAGCTGATTTAACATTTAATGGAACAAGCCTTTCTTTAAATGGCAGTGCCTTTGTTAGCCGTGTCATTACAGTCATTGCCCAAGCTGATTAACTTAAGAGCTTTAAAAATCTAGCTGATCCATTTACCACTAACAGGAAGCCTTGGACAGTGGAATTCTGGGATGTCACAACATGATCAACTGATCCTGTACACTCACAGTGAACAGCAGGCTTCTAGCACTAGTTGTGGTGTCTAGCACTGGTGCTAATCCCATGAAGCCCAGAGGACATACAGACAGCAACAGTGTTTCTAATGTGGAGCAGAGCTGACAGATGCAGCTAAATCATGTTTAAATGCAAATTTAAATTAAAATTACAATCAATTAAAACAGGAATAAATGACCGCAAACACCACATTTTTGAGAAAACACACAAACAAATTTGTGTTTAGAATTAATTCAGTAAAACATCATAATAAACTGCAACACTTAATTTTTTTATTGGTACAGACAAAAAACAATTCTGAAGACAAACAGCAGTAAGCACCAGTCGGGGTTGACCTACAAGCATTTACATTTATTCGTTTGGCAGACGCTTTTATCCAAAGCGACCTACAATGAATTATTTGAACTTAATTAATGAGATTGAACACACAACCTTGTGCTGCTAATGCAATGCTTTGCCAGTTAAACTGCAGGAACACCATTCAGCACTCAGACCGATGAACCAGAACGGAAATGTTCTTACCTTGGTGGGAATTCGTGCACTGAGGAGGTAAGCCCGGTGAGATGTCAATGCCTGCAGAAAAGAGATAAAGAGATCAGGAGGTTAAAGCTACCAAAGGAAGTTTAGTCCAACCATCCCATAACACGGCCTTTAGTGGATGGCTGCGTTCCAGTGGGAATGTGAGGTTTACATTGGTTGAGGAACACTAATGGTGAGCTATTGTGGTTTTGGGTGGAGGGAAACATAGACTGGATGACTGTGTGTATGAATGAGTGCAGGCATTAGGAATGCTTTGCTTTTGAGAAAGAAACACACAATACTAGTGAAACGCTGAAACAGACACATAAAACACAAATCAATTCCAGATTTTCTTCATCATTATCTCCATGACCATCAGAGAGTCTGTCCTCAAATAATGATTTGTCCTCTCTGTTAAAACTGAGTGAACAATGATTCAGGTGAAACTGACAAGCAGAGAGGAGTATGAAATCCAAACAAACAAGGTGACTTTCCTAGTCAATTCAGCACTACATTTATGCATTTTAGTAGACGCTTTTATCCAAAGCGACGTACAATTGGACTAACTGAATGTTTAAAAATCAAAACTGATGACTGATACGTTCATTCAGATGGTTTAAAAACAGTGATGTCATGGCACATTTCATGTCAGCTCAAACAGGGTGTGATTATCTTTTCCAAGACCGTTTTTATTACACATAATTAGGTGGAACTCAAAGGAGATCATTCACACAAATGACATGATTCCAGTTTTAGCTCCTGCTAAGAACCAGTGCAATTCCCATGTACTGCTCCCAGTCCATCTACTGACAGATGAACCCAAAGAATATTAAAAAAAGATTGCTTACCTATGTAACACTCGCTACCCTAAGGCTAAGGTGTCATGGGTCATTTCACTACAGTTACTAGAATATTCTGTGTGGTTGCTAGTGCATTGCCAGTTGGTTGCTTACTGGCTCTTTAAACATATTTCTAACCCTATAGGAATACAGTACAGCAACAGTGGCATAGCGAGAACCAGTAATTGTACAAAAAAAAACTCTGGTACATGCAGTCATGCGAGACCTCAAAATCCACTGAGAACATTACAAACAAACACAATGTTGAGACAAACATCCAGCAAAACACTAAACAACAAACCCCGGCCCCCCTCCTCCTCCTGAGAGATGCTCAGAATTCAGAAAAAAAATACTGAAAGTAAGAGAAGCATGAAAAGAAAGCACAGGAAGAGAGAGATTACAGTATTAGTACTGGCATGTTGTTGCTCATCAGACTCTGGAGTCACAGCTGATGCAATGAACTTTATTTCAAAGACAGAACAAGACATTACACACCCATAGTGTACCTCACCCCATTACATCACATCTGAATAATAATGAAACCAATGCTTCATCACTCTTTACAGGAAAAATTATGTTGTAACAGTCAGAAAATGTGGCTGATGAGATGAAAACACTTCGATGATAAACAGTCATTTGCTAATTTTTCTGACTAAACAGACCCCATACACTTCCTGTGTCTAAGTGTGTATGTGTGTTTGTGTGAAAAGAGGGTCCTTCCATCTCTCAGCATCTCCAGATGGTAGCACTGGAGCATGCTGTAAAGATGGGCACACCCTACTAACTGACACATACACACACCCACTCGCACACACACACTCCAATCAGCTATAGCCACATTCACTCCATGACTACTGGGCCAATCAGTTTGTCTGACTGTATCAACTAGTAAGTTTTAACCTACTCATTAACCTATCCTAAACTGATCCTTTCAGCACTTAATAAAATAAAGTGATTGATGATTTAAATATCTGTTGTGTGTATATTTGCTAGGGTGCTCATCGCACCTTGCCCCCTTCCTATGACTGTTGCTATGGACACAGTCACCCCAGCTCATCTTGAACAAAAAAACTTTTAGCTGGTGGCATTACAATCATGCCAAACCCTCAGCCAAGCAGCAGGGTTCTTGTATAGCCTGACAATATGACTCTAGAGAAGACAAAAATGAAAGTGAGAGAATAAAGACAGCAAGGATCCCTCTGAGAACATTTCTAACCCACAATTCAGAGTCTTTTCAAAAAGATCTCAGCTGGTTTCTTTCTCAAATCACTCAAATAGCATCAATTCAGAACAATTTTATAAAAAACTACATCATGATTTAAAAAGTTTTACTTTAAGCTGAACAACAATAGCAACAATGAAGCATAGATAACTTTTGAGAAGCACATTTTGATGTGTGTGTTGAACTAACAGGGTCACACACACACATATATATATATACACTACAATATAGAGTTAAGCTTATGATGCTTTTGTGAAACAACGTGGATCTTTTCAAATCTCAACACTTAACTCAAAAGATTAGCATTCATGTTTTGGATTAATGATGTTCAGTTTAGAGAGAATATATTAAATATTAAATGAATATAACATAGGTGCATGGCAGGTGTGCACTCTATACTGTAATGTGTATAGTAATAAATACTTTGTATGTATTAGTATAGATGGAGCATTTACACCTCCTCTATTAGTAATGATAAGGAAAGGTTAATGGGATCTTTGCAGATCTCACCTTCAGCATGATTGTGTGAAATCAGCTGTCACTGATACTTCTCTATAAACGTGACACTCTACAGTTATGGTGCTTAAATGCCAACTGAGTCTGCAGCGAATACGCAAAAGCCATAACCCACACTCCAGGGCTTCTGTTTTAACAGAGAATGTTAGTAATGAATTGAAATATAGCCTCTACTCTCCACTGCACACTGTGTTTTTAAATATAGTCTTGTTACATTTCTTTTGACTGGTAATTTGCAATTTTGAGATAAATTCAGACGTTACCCTCTCCTTATGATTATAAACTCCGATACCAACCAACAACCTGTATATATAATGCAAAATTGAAATCAAACATGGACGACAGTTCACCAAACCTTTATTGTTACACACAGTGAAACTCTAAGAATTCAAATTATATGCCTCTATATTCATTCTCTCACATTCCTATGCTTATAAAAAGAAGTGAACTGAAGACACCTAATCTAGTGTGACTGCCTTTTCGAGCCTCTGTTCAGCTAAATGCACTTATGCTTATCCTTTAAAATCACTGGTGCACAATGACAGCAGGAAATCACCTGATATCTCAGCCAAGTACCTGGTGGGTAGAACAATGTAAAACCTGCTGTTCCTGTGATCTGAAGGCGAGTTGTATTTTTTGTGAGCTTGGACAGGATCTGTCCTTATGCCCTGCTCTTTAGTTTCTCTGTGTCATCATTGTGTCACACAGACCTCAAGATCTCAGATCTGCAGGCAGGTAAAAAAAAATCACCTACAGGTCTAAAAAAATAACAATCCTATATTATATGTCCTTGATGTGAAGACAGATCTCTATGTTACAGCCAGTTGTTTTCTCTATACAAGGTTGCATTGTAGTGTAGGACTATTATGTGTGACCCTGTGTGTGTGTGTAGGATTCCCTCTGGCTCTTCACATTAACCTACTTACACAGTCATACTGTGGGGGAAGCAGACAGCGAGACATGACTAATCCTACACATGATGGAGCATGGCAAGGTCCTGAAACCCTCCATTTTTAGAACCACAACACTACTTGGTGGTTTAAGAAACTAAGCAGATAGCGTGAGCATCATTAGGAAATTTTACACTCTATAACACCAAACTAAAAGGGATGATTACAATAGTTCTTATGAATTTTGTGCTTTATTAATTTTGTGAAGTTCTGTATTGTTGCTGTATAGCTTTTGTGTATATTTAGCTTAGATTTCCTTATATGCGGTTATGTTGTCTTTTCTGTTTTGTGTTTTTTACTTACCTCAGAGAAACAATCTTATTTCGCTGTACACGATTTGTATGGTTGGAATGAAAAAGTACACTTTGATTTTGACTTACAATTTAAAGCATAAAATGATTCTGATTTTTCGTATTGCATTCAAAGATTTATTCAAAAATTTTACCAATCAAAACATTTCTACAGTGAGAATGTTATGGCATCTCACTAGCGGCTGCAAATAATTGATCAAATCACATTTTACTGCCTTGATATACACTTAGAATATAAAAGAAACAATGCTTTAATTTCCAGTCTGTCCAATCTTTCTCCACAAAGATTTATTACATTACAGACCTACTGTTTCATAATGGAGAAGATATGTATACTGTTAATTCCAAAAACTCTGAAGTATGACATCTCTTGTTGCCCTTTTTCTTCAGGTTAAAACTCCGCCCCCTAAACAGGTCCCACTGACAAGAGTAGAAGGTTGTACAGCACCTTTATCTATCAGTTCATATTGCTCTATATGTTTCCCGTTCTATTTCCACTCTGCACTTCAAAATTGAATCTCCTCAAGCTCTTTTCTCTCCCCACAGCATTAATAATTCTCATTTATGCCTTCTGTAAACATTCTTGCAGTACATCACTGCAATCAAATCAGACCTGTAATAAGCACCTGTGCACAAACACATCACATGATGAAATGCAGCTCATTACAATTAAGAAAGCTTAAGGCATCAGTCGACACATCACACATAGGGGTATGTGCACAATTATAAAGCCTGTATAAAAATGACTACATTACATCCCTCTTGAGGTCTGAGTTATAGATTGCATCAACGTTGTGTAATTAGATAAAAGCCCAATCACAGCCTCAATGTGTCTGCATAAATTAATCCCAATGCTTATTACATGACACAGGCAACAGCAAGACTTTCCGCTACATCATACTGATCTTAAAGTAAACCTGTTTAATTTAGGGGTGGTGCAATGTAGCTTTATTAACAATAGCTGTGATAATAACCATGATGATTGATAACATGTTAATACTACACATGATAATATCATGAATAATTCAGTGTCAGTATTTTGTTGACACTATAACACAATAGTTGGTGATATTGCACCTGTTTAACATTTTGCCTTAAGAGCCACAGTGGTTACAAACTCTCCCTGCCTCCCTACTTAAATTTTGAAAATAAAAGAAAAAAGAAAACATGAAATTAAAAGCTAAACTGATAGATTTATAGTTTTTTTAATTTAATCAATACTACGATAATACAAAATTAATTCAACACAACAACTTCAGTCTTATTTTTGCTTTTTCTTATTTTCTTATTTAAGTAAGAAGTTTAAATAAGAAATTGTTATTTAAGTTTAAATAGAAACAAAGTTCCAAAACATTACTGAATTAACAATTAATTACTGAAACACACATAAAGTCATGTGACAGGAAGGGGATTGCAAAACCAATCCGAAGACATTCTCAAATCTCACTGCATAAATTGCCAGCAAAATCACATCACTTAGCCCTACTGTCACATCAATAAATATGCTGACGACCCTGAATAGTCCACACAGTGCAAAAACCATTAAACACATTAAAGAAATTCTAATAAAGCTGAGATCTGATAATGATAACCAGTAAAAAAAACCACAATTTTAAAACATACAGATCAAAGGGGTTAATGTCTTTATCTAACAGTCCACATAGCTGCAGTATGTAATTGCCTAATAGCTTGTCATTCCAGTCATAGTCCATGAAAAGCAGTATGTATGTACTACAAGCCCCATATGTGCAGAGAAAATTGGCCTGTCCCAATCAATTCACCTGGAGCAAGAGGGAAAACCTGCTGACTGTGCAGCTGATGTATAAAACGCTGCAGCAGATCTCTGTGACTGCTTATCAGTGCAAAGGATCATGGGAGGAACCGCTGTCATCATGTGTATGACATTGTTATCTTTTCTCATTCCCACTTGACTTGATAAGGTCTGTTTATGGAAGGTTTCAAGCATTGAACCAACTAAACCACACATCTGAACAGTGCTTAAGTAAAATCTATCAACTGCACAGATTCCTATAGTTTATAAGTTGCTAATACATCATATTTTATACACTGTCTTCTAGGAAATTTACAAAATTTGAGGTCAGGATGAATCACTGGTAATAATGTCACCACAAAAATATTTAATAATTATATTGGCCTTAGATTTCAATAGCCAATTTTAAATTAACCAAGACAAAGTGAGCCAACCTGAATAAACTGTGTACCTTACATATGTAACTATTATAATACTTAATTTGATCAGGATTTCATAAGCCCTTCGTGGACTGGCCAACTTTCATAAGATATTACATAAACTTGTTGTTGCCACTTTCAAGACCATCTTCTTTTGCTGTTGACCCCTCAGTTCACACAGACACACTGGCCAGCCTTTCTCCCACCCACAGCTGAACAGTGACTTCTTTGTTGTTGTTCAGCTGGTTAAAAGTGCACATAAGGGCAGCAAATCACTCCTGTGCCAGAACCAGTTCTAGCACTTCTTTTGGACAAGATCAGAGTACATTGGTTTTAAGACAGAAATGGGCTGTGCAAAGGGATCAACAACACTTTCTAACGCTTTTTTAGTTCAGTTTTAGAAAACTAAACGTAGTGCTAAATCACAGCATGCTAGTTACTAAGAAAAGAAAAGCAAAATAAGAACAAGAATGGGTTTTTGCTTGTGATTTTAACTAGACTGTGAAGTGACACGCTTGGTATGGAGTTACAGTACCATTGAGTTTTATCATGAAAAAGCACTTGGCAGGAAGCAGCTGATATGGCTAATGGGTGGTGTTGTTTCCTGAGCAGCTAGTGTTGTTGATTTGCAGGCTCAATTAGGTCATGACAGTTCTTTGAAAGCAAACACTCAAGTTTACATAAATTACACTAACCTTCCAGAGCATTCAGCACTGATAACACATAAGCCTCTTCATGCCATGAAGCAGATCAGAATTTGATCTACATGATTTCCTGTCTGTTTTCCTGACTCATGGTCCCACTAAGGGAAAACTGAAAGTAAACTGAAAGTGAAAAGGAAATACTACAAACATTTCAGGCTAGATATTTTGACTAGGTTTCCTCTATTTTCTAAACATTGGTGGTTGATAATGTAAAACTTACTACCACAATGGTAAGGCATTTTGAGGAGTTGCCAGGGTGTTGCTATGAGGTTGCTAAGACAGATGTCCTGGGTGATTTTTAGTGCATTGCTATGTGGTTTCTCAATGTCTCAAACAAGAACAAAACATATATTTCATTCTAAACCTATCATGTTGCTCTGCTTTATAGATATGGCTTGGGTCCCTTATTTAATGAAAGTGTAGGAAAATTTCCATCCATCTATTTGACAAACTAAAGTAACAGGACTAAAGAGAATTACCTTAAGTAATAAAGTAATACTTTAATGTACTAAAAAGTACAATAATGGCACATTTCTCCAAAAAGAACCATTTAACGTATAACTTTAATACAAACAGTGTGAGATTTAATGTCATAGTTGTATACACTACTTACCAGTAGTTGTATACCACTATCATAGTAGTTAGTAATACAATACATAGTATAATACATAGTAATACAATAAACAAATAGACATCAAAAGGCATGTATCAAAATGGTAGTCCCAGTAAAGTGATGAGTGGAGTGATAGAGTTATAATTATCATTTAGGGAGCTCATAACAGTTCAGCTTTGTATGTCAGGAAAGACTGTGCATTATAACTGGAATTGTGTGTAGGACTGCCAACACTGCGATGGTATCATTCTCCACTACAGTAAACAAGCAGAATTCCCAGAGTCAAAACAATCAGCGAGCCTGCAAAAGCTTTTCATCAGCAGTGCACGCTAGACCTCACCCATAACTGTTTCCATTGCACTTCACACTTCAAACACACTGCAGTCCATTAAAGCAAAGCAGTCTGTGTGTTGTGGAGCCCTTTACATAACATGACCCTCTGCCCTGATGATACAAACAAAAATAGCTTAAACTATCACACTTTTCAGGGATGGGAAACAGAAGTGCTACAATGAAATGTTAATTAAATTAAACGCAATGAAATTCTGCGTAAATAAAATATTATTTTAGAATCAGTTTCAGAGTGAAACAAGAGTGCTTTTACAAAATTCCAAATTTGAGTATCCAAAGAAAGGTCAACAACTGAAACAACCAGGTTCAAGGTCTGCTTAATAGTGTAAGATCTTATAGACTTCATTTAAACACAGACCACCCAGAGAAACATAAGAATAATAAGGAAACTGTGTCTTTCAAGTAAGAGAGACAAGATAAGAGTAGACTGATTTGAGTAAAAAAACAACATTTAGCGTGTCATTTTTGACACAGTGTAGAAATTTACCCCATTCAATTAAATAGAAGCAGTACTTGCATGACTGAAAATATCTGCCCAGGGAGCGACCAAGATGGCCGCTGTGACTGACTGCTTTAACTTTGCATGAGGTAAACGTAATAAAAGTATTAAGCCTTATATTTTGTTTCAGCTCCTTTCAATAAAGTTATGGCTTTATATTTGCTGACCCCTTGAAGGAAGAACCAGCATCAACTTCCTTGACATTCAACTTTGTATCCAGCTGAGACAGTTAAACATTTTGTTAAACTGTTTGTTTAAAGCCCTCTGGAGTTTCATAGTGCAAAGTACTAAGACTTAAACAAATAAAACTTGCTGCAGTTAGAATTCCTAATCTAGCCCGACACATCCGCAGGGTCATGTTCAGCAACCCACAGCTAAAAAGGAGCCTTAATTTCCTGCAGGCCAGGCGCCCTGGCTGTGCTCTTTGCTGGCAATGAAAGACACAGAGCAGGTGTCTCCATGTGGGTCAAAACAACCATTCATGAGCAATCTGGGATTTATCTGGCATTAAATCATCTGCCTTATATGGGTAAACTGAGTCTCGCTTCTCCTGTGAGGTCATCATGAGAAAGTCCTTTCCTTGATTTCAGTTTGAATTGACATTATACCCACTGATATTCAAAAAAAAGAAGAAAATGTTAGGAAAAGAAGAGCCTTTTGCATAATGGTTGTATCTGAATAGGTAAGGTGTTTTCTTGGTACAGTCATTTCTAGAAGATAACCCTGTAGTCTCTAATATATGAAAGCTGTAATATTTAAGCTGGTATTTGCAATGAAAACCAATGCGGCAAGTGGACCAGAGTGTTTAAAGTTCACAGAAAAATGAAATTTTGCCAATGAATCACTTACCCTAAGAGGCATTGCAGGAGGATGTGACTAGCATGTGTGTGTTATTAATGTGGACCCAGCCTGCTGGCATGATCATCAGAAAGCATTTATTAAGCCCCTGGAATAATATTGAGAACTTTTATGATGGATAGATGTTCTTTTTGGGGCTTCAAAATAGTACAATTTACTGCCATTTTTAAGCCAGGAAGAGCCAGTATATAATTTAATATTACTCTGATAATGTTCGCTTAAAAGGAAAGTCATATCCTGTAATTTATGGGCAAACAACATTTTCTGGGTGAACTTATTCTTTAAAAGCACTATATAAATATACATGTTAAACTATAGGCATGAGATAAAGAGAACCTGTCTTTTACTGTATAACTGACACTTACAGAACAAGAGGAAAAAGCTACAGTGGTTTCCACAATGCTGTTTCTTAAAATATTTCTAAGCCAGAAATCTGATGCTACAGGCACATCAAGGAAAGACCAAGGCTTGGAAATTTCTCCTTAATAATTATCTGGTATCTATGTAAAGGTCAGGTTTTCTATAATGAGTGTTCTGTGTGCGTAGCATGACTCACTGTATACGTTAGAGTGTTTCAATGCAGCAGGGCACCATGGGATACCGCCAGCTGAAACTGTGACAACACAACATGCTCTGTATACCTTTAACTCATTGTACCTTTCTACTGGTAAACGAAAGGCTGTATGTGCCTGGAATACATAAGGCCCAGGGGTGACATTTCAGTGGGTTCAAACCACAGAGGCAGTGTTTTAGGCTATGTAACAATGGATGAACAATAAGGTCCTCTCTGACAGCGGTGGCCCCTGATTGTAACCTACAGCCCTGTTTTTGATATAATACCATACTCAACATTTACATTCAGTCTGTTGTTTGAGAACATTCTGGGCCGACACACTATCCAATGCAGACAAAGCAAAACAAAAGTGACCTTCTATATTCAGTGTAGCGTTTCAATACCTGCCAGAATTACACTAAACACAGGGTCTGCTTGCTCTCTTTGTCGCTCTCTCTCTCTCTCACATTTTCAATGAGAGGAATATTGAATGGCAGGTATAAAAGGTGCAGAGTAGATCCTTTACAATGAAGGACGTTCCAAAGGGAGAATTTGAGTGTTTCATGTACAGCATGTATGATGCTAGGTCTGCTATATTTCTAACATGAATCATTATACACTGTGTTTTTAATGATAAACATGAAAAAAGGTTAAATAAAAAATGAAAAAAATAAAATAATATACTATATGCAATCTACGGATCTACTGTTTTTATTATTCTTTCATTTGTAAGTCGCTTCACTTTTGACTGACTCTTGAAATCTTTTAATTAAATCAATATGGGCAATAATGTACTGTAATAATGACAAAAACAGCTTAAAGCACTTGATGTTCACCTCAGAATTCTGTGCAGTATACACAGTATAAACACTATAAACTCTAGACGGCAGAAATAGATCAATATCAGAGCTTTGAAGAAACCAGCACACCTCAGGCTTTGTGGAGGATGAAAACAAGTTCTTTAAACTTCCAGAAAAAACAGGTTCTGTCACAGTAACCACTAACATTCAAAGCTGTCTTTTATTAAGTTCTCACCAAGGAGCTCTAAAATACCTGGAGAGAGCTGTAAGCATCCCCACACATCTCAGTGACAGCTGCTCACATGTCCTCAGAGATACAAGACCTGGATGTTACTGGTTTGGTTTAAGTTCTGAAAATGAGCTGTAAATGTCATGACTTCTCACTTTTTTTTATTCTATGCATACAAGTGTTTAACACAGACCTGCTTAACAGGGATGAAAGGGAATGGGAATGACACTAAATAAAAAAAATGACTTCAATGAACATAACCAATTTTTTCTTACAGAATTTAATTCTACCGAAGACTCACAGAAGTACAGAATAATGTGAATTTAAATTATGAAATTTTAAGCAGTGGTAATCTGTCTAATGTATTTTTCAATATTTTAATGACTTTACCATGTTGATACAAACAGAATGCACATGAATCATAAATGGGGGATGATGATAATATTACTAATACTATTTCACTATTCACTGTTCAGTTTGGCAATGTTGTAAACTTTATATTTGTATTATATAGATTGGAGTGCTAAATATCAGTCAGTTATAAAAATTCTGTACATGTTACATTGTGGTTTGACACTGACTTTTCATTTTACTATAGATGCATTTTTCCAAAATATGACACGATGAGGATGTACTGAATATGGTATATATGGTACTGTAATTGAATGACCTTAGAAAAAACAAAAAACAAATTTTTGTCTTAGAAAAGACAAAAAATGTCATTGTCAAAAAGTTTGCAGCATGTTTTTTTATATAATATTGACAAAATAATAATAATAATTTTTAATTATTATTTACTATGACCAGAGAGGGGCTCCTTTTGCGAATGTCTCTGATCTTCACCGTATTCAAAGAAACACATCAACACACTGTATGAGCATGACATGAAAGAGGGGAGATAAGTCAAGCTTAGAGATGAGATTAAACAACTCAATCTTCAAAGGAGACTGGCAGCTGGCTTACAGTAAGCTTGCCTTTCCTCATGGGTGCATTGGTTAGTGTTTGTTAAAGAAAGAAAAAAACAGCAATAAAGAAAAGGCTGAGAAATTCGTATAAGAAGCAGCAGGCTAAAGGTTAAGTTTACATTTGAGGGTCTTTCAACATATCCTAGCGATAACTTATCAAATTAACAATAAATAATAACCATTACTACATTAGTCTGTATAACGCATCATTTGTAACATTCATATTTAAGCAGGTTCAACATCCAGTCAGACTGAAATCAGATTTTGTTGGGGAACACAGCTCCCAGGACCTGACTAGGATGGTCAGCATCCTTACAGCAGACAAAGGTAAGAACTTTACAGTGAAAGCCTTTCCCCTGTGGATTCATTACATTTTATGTGTGTGTGTGTGTGTGTGTATGTGTTGAGCGGAGTAAAGTGCAGGTGAAAAATGAATTGCAGACTGAATGTTATCTGTACAGCACCAAACATCAGTGCTCATATTGTGAATTATTTATGAAGCAGGCAGCAGTGAAAAAACACTGTGTGAGATTAATTACATGCACTTAAATGTTCCCTGCACTCATGAATACACACACACACTGAAGAATATACAGTTACTCTTATGTTAACCTTAACACACATATACAGCCCACTATTATTGCACATTCACTGTCATTACAGTTATCAGTTATGCATGCTCTGCTATGGATTTTGCATTTAGCTCTCACCGTTTCAAGCCTTTAGAAAAAAGAAAATGTTTATGCCAATAAGGCACAAAACCCTGTTTTGACTGTTTAAATCCCAAATTGATTTTAACTTAATCTAACAAAAACCTATTACGGTACTTAGGGCCCCAACACATGACAGACTTTGGGTTTGAGGTCAGAACAACTGAAAATATTTACATTTATTCATTTCAGTTACAGTGGATTTAAGGTATACATTTTTATCTTTTATCAGTTCTTGTATTCCCTGGGATCGAACCCACAACCTTTGTGCCACTAACGCAACTGAGCTACAGGAACACTACTTTGGAATATCTCAACAATTTCATGAGCTCTCCAATTTTAAGTTTAAAGTTTGGAAAGCCAAAACCACTACATCTGGCTCCTCCTTAATCAACAATAACCAGCCTTACGGCACTATGGTTTCACTGCTTCATGGAGTCAATGTGAATGTGAGAACCTGAGGGACACTAGGACCCTGTGCACTGCATGAGCTTCTTTGTCGCAGTGCCCTGTAATCACTGCTGTGCTGTCATGTTAAGGCAAGCCATGAGGAAGCACTTGGACTCCCACAATGTGATGTGGAATTTATCAGTAAGGTCACACATACACACAGTCCAGCCCATTACTTCAACTACAGTCCTGTTTAACTCCTGAGCAACTGTATGAGGGCCTTGATGGCCACAGAACATCTGAGGCCACAATGTTTATAATGTATGTGCATTATTTATGTAAGAATCAAAATATTTGATGGCCAACTATCAAACTGAATGGGGCTTTTAATCTCTATTCTGCATCTGACTAGACAATTTAACAAGCAGAGTGTAAACAGTGAGTGGTTTACAGGGCCAGACAGGTCAGTCACTGTGAAAACCATGCCCTGTTGGTCATGAGGAACTGGCAGTGAAGAACTTCCCACAGATGGCCTCAATTCCCTCTTCCACACCCAGTTTTTAGTGGGCGCCCTGGGCTGAACAAAAGGTCTCAAATTTCTAATTGAGAACAGCAAAATCTACACCATTCTTAGATCAGTGTGCATTATTTGTTCAATATTTGACCCCAGGGAACCCATTCATGTTATGAGCTGCATAAAAAACACAACACTACTTCAACACACACAATGTACTGCATACTAAAACAATGAAAACTAAATAAATACCAAATCCAGTACAGCAAAGTGCTTACTAAATAAATACTAAATGCCCAACTCATTATGCAATGCTAAATGTTCCAAACTATAGCATGCTACACTGTCACTTGAGCAACAGCCTGAGGGGTTACTGTATAAGTGATTGACTTAAGTGATCTCCCATTTTCTGTCTCATCCTCTCTTTACTGAAGAAATGTTCCAGGAATATGCTCTATTTTTATCTTAAGCTTTCTAGTTTCTGTTTTTCTATCTGCCAGCAAACTGTCCAATCACAGGCCTCTCCTCTCTCAGGCCTTTGCCAACAAATTATCTAAACAGTCACTGAATGCTATTTAATCACAATATCTAGCTCAGGTGCCAGCTTTCAATTCTCATGGTTGGGGAATTATTACAGAATTCCCAGAGTTTCCAGAGAGAACTCCAGAGTAATTCCAGTTTTTTCCCTTCATGGCTCTCTAGTGTCTCACTCTCTTTTCTTTCAGTTTATCTGTCCAGCAACAACTCCTACACAATGTTTGTTTTTCTCAGCGAGCACAAGTGTAATGTCAAATATTGCATTATAATATTGCCTTATGTGCATGTCTGGTTGTCTGGCTCTGCAGGATGGTGAATCACTCACTACTCTACTAAATAGTAAGAGCAACAATATCTGTGGTTTTGAAGTTACAGGTGACGGCTCTGATTTGACATTATAATAGCAACTAGACTATGATCTACGTGCATCTAAACCTAATTCATCATTGATGTTATTAGGTTTCAGTATGACTGTATGTTATATACCACCAGTAAATATTACAGTATATGCTTTACAAGTGGAGTTTTTTCAGAAACCACCTTAATTTCATAATTTACAGTAATTTACAGTATCAAACTGACAACATCTATGTATGACACCACAGAAAACAATAGTAGGGTGTCAGACCATTACTCAGGGCCAGTTACTTTTGTCAGTTAACACAATGATGAGAATGAGAAAAATGAGAGACTCACCAGGACTCTGTTCTCCACTTTGTCTCCCTTGATCTCAAGTTTAACTCTCTTCTTAACCACCAGCTTGATCTTCCTTCCCACTGCATCTTTGACACTCTCTGTAAAGGCAAGGGAGAATTACAGATCAGTGAAAGCATTCAGTGCAGTTTAAAGGATCTTTACCCAAGCTATAAAGATGATGCTAAATAAGATTTTAAACTGCTGATTTTGAACTCTCTCCAACATTTCAAAATGGAGGGAGATAGAAGAGAGAGAGGATATGTAGAGGAAAAAAGCTAAATCACATTTATTTCACATCATGCAGAAGTTCATTATGTCTGGCACAGTGCAGATAGTCCCCAGCAGTCATATTTATACCAAAGTTCCACCTCTAATGGATTCTTCACACCCTCACAGACCTTCTCTTCTCCTGCTTTGAGTTCAGAGAAACTGGGTCATGACTGCTATTGGGCTGCAGGTCTGATATTGGCAGGTCTGTGATAACACTTACATACCAAACATGGCATCATTGCTCTGTTAAACAGTGCTTAATTGTGCTGATCTTTAAGTCAAATAACAATTAATGTCCTTTATCATATAAGATCATTTTTAGTATTCACACACACAGGTATAAAATGATTGTTGTGGTGACTAAATTATGATGTAATTTTCATTTTTGAATGAACAAATCCTTTAGAAGTGAATACAACAGTGTGACAAATTAAGTTGGCATGATGGGCACCACACAATTACACATATGCGAAAACAAATTCAGATCCCCTTTCTCTTTCTAACACACGTGTGCACAGAGTAATTTCAGGTGACAACCATCACTATGCTCTGTTCTACAAGACAACAATGTCTGCCTCTCTTCTGTCACATCTCAGCACACTGTGACCAATAAAACAGTGAGGACACTATCTCTTCCATTTCACAGAACACGGCCTGCTGCTAATTACCCCATTGTCAAACACAAACGTTTGCATAGCTAATGATGCCTCCTTTCTGCTTCCACCACATTAGTCTCTCTCTTCCATTTGAGGGCCGACAGGAGTTTTACTGAGACAATGTCAGGGTCGGCCTGTGGGGAACAAAATACAGGAACACGCAGTGCAGGGTCTCCTCTGACCATTTATACAGTCTACAGCATGGAACAGAGTAAAACATAATCATGCACCCTGAAAAAGATGACTGCCACACTGCTTACTGATACTAATGCACTCAAGTGGAAAGTGCATTGTGGGGGATGTATGAATGAGTTCTACTTGTGTTTGCTTGTAGTGGAAAATCAAAGGCTACATCCAAAGGTACAGAAAATATAGAAATCTATTACATGATGAGCTTTATTATCAAATACAGATTCAGCTGGAAGAATCCTATGTCATTACTCCTGTTACATGATTTGATTGATATGATGAAATGTGTAAAAGCATTACAGCTACAAATTCCAGGGTTTATAGGGAAACACATTCCCACGCTGCCTCAGCATCATAATTAAGCAACACATCCGTCTTCTGCACAGCCTCAAGTTCTGAATTACAGTTCCAAACATAGGCAGGATTTGCTTAAGCAGTACTTATTTCAGTAAAGTCTGACTACCTGTACAGTTCGTGCAAGAAACAAGATGCATAACAAAAATCTTAGCCAAATCCAAATATTGGCTGAGGATTTAATGCACAAGTGATGGTACAAAAGTAGAATTTATGAATACAACACTGTGTTTGAATACATTGTCTTGTTTGCTCTCTCTCTCTTTCACTCACTATAGTTTTACAGACTCACAATGATTATTTGATTTTGTTGCAGCTGTGTAAATACATAACACAAAAATACAATAACAAACATCAACACCAGCGTACAAAAAGCTGCCCTAACAATACAACACAACATAAAAACATGAATTACAATCACAAAACAATGTAAACAAACACTAGCATAATATCAACCATAACTTGCAACTCAACTGTAATTGTTCGATTCACTCACTTATGTTGAGGCAATACAAACTGCATAATAATCACAAAAATTCTTTCAATTTCCATAAATGATGATAATTAATATGTATCGACTGAATATTTGTATTCGAGTGATTCGAATATTTTGACCACTTTTCATTTTACGTCAAGCGATTAAATACAAATGTAATACAAAGTGCAATTTGGCAAAAATCCTTACCAAGCAGTTCTTTCGGGACATCTGATATTTCCTCACTCATTTTGCGGCTGGATGTCCAAAATGTGCGCACAAAGCAAAATCCCGATAGTTGAAGCCAAAGACATACAACATGAATAATAAAGGAAAAATAAATCCAGGTCTTCTCTGTTTGTTACAGATCAGGTGCAGCCTCGGACACTTCGGTTACATGGTTACATGTAGGTTTCCCTCCCCCTGTGATCTAGTCTCCACACATCTCCCCTTTTAGATGATCTAAATGATAATGATGGGAGAATCACGCAACGGGAGATATCGATGTGTAAGAAGAGTAAAATCCGCTTATTGAAGGCATTGACTGCAAGACTTGTTCACACACCTCGCGAGAATCTCAAACCCTCGGTCAAGCCCGTTATCACATACAGGGAGTGATTCAATTCGCCTGGATTTGCCCCTCCTATACTACAGCAGTCGATCCTTCTACATCCGCCCGAGAGCAAATCGGAGCCCTCGCTATTGTGGCAGGATACGGCGTGGATGGGCTGAGGGAGACATCTGTAGGTTTATCATGAAATTACATGTACAAATTGTCCGATTTGCGCATCTACTGCATAGCGAGTAGAATAACAGTAGGAAAACATGTCATTTGGAAGATTTTTTGCACTTCAAATAAAGCACCATAAGATGAACCATAAGAGACGGCAAGTGGAATAATTTCGATCTGAACGCGTGCATATCAACCAAATTATAAAGGTAAAGAAAGAACTGGTTACATTACAAGTCCTACATTAAGTTTCATACAACTTATCTAAACATAAGTTATATTAGATGCAACTGTCTCTATTACTCAAGTCTGACAGATCTTAATAACAATTTCATTGATTAAACAGTACTTGTTCACTGTACTTTAAGGTGAAAGTGACATGTTTTTGTCCGTTATGGTTGCACATAACCGAAATGTGACCTCTGCGTGAGGAGTAAACACACACTGCAAGTCATGAACACACACACCTGGAGCGGTGTGCAGCTATCCCTTCAGCGCCCGGGGAGCGATCAGAGGTTAGGTGCTTTGCACAAGGGCACATCAGTGGCTCCCTGCCGGCGCTAGAATCGAACCAGCAACTGATTTCAACCCCAACTCCTTAATATTAAATTCTTTAATATTGAATATATATACTGAATAATATCTGCCTTGTGCTTAAACAGCATATTGTCGCACTTTATAGTCACAATAACTGTGTCCATACTTTGTTCAAGAAATTGATTGTTAATACCATAGCTTTTCATTTGTGTAATTAAAGGTATGGTTCACCTGAAATAAAAATGTGTTATTTGCCCACCCATCAACAGAATGGCCATTTCCTAGTATTTTAATATTTTTCATTCTAAATTGCTTTGCGTAAGAAACCGACACCTTACAAATTTAATTTTACGTCTGAACATGGATGTACACTTAATGTATTCTTTAAGAATAATACCTGAGTCACATGAACTATATGTATGATATTTTCACGTTTTTTTGTTCCTTTATGTAGCTAAACAGATGAGGTCACCAATAACTGGAAAAAGCTGCATAAAGTTTTCTTATAAACTGCCCTTTAATGTTGCTGTTAATGTTCATTAAAATGACTGCACACAGATGTAGAATGGTGTAAGGATGGAAAATTATTACAGCATGTAAATTAATTCCTGAGCGTGAGGTTTCCCTGAGACCACTAGAGGGCAGTACAAATCTAAAAACGAATAAATACAAAAATAATTAAACACATAATGTATAAGTATGTACCAGTAATGTTACATACTGGTTACATTACTGTAACCTGTAATGTTACATACAGTAAATGCGTATTATGTATACACATTTAAAGTCACCAATCAAATGGCACCATTAAATACCATCAAACATATCAATCTGCAGTCAAACCTGATTCTCACTTTCTCACTCTGCTACATGAATGACATGTTTTTTTTCCTAAATATTATTTTTTTTTCTAAATATGATTTTAAGACAAACTATTTAAAAGTTTTATTGTTCTCACATTGCCTTTGGTAGACCATGGTTTTATGGTCACTATGTAAACCTTAGTTATGGATGTTTCACTATTTTTTATGATCTTTCATTTATCATAAGCTCAGTATCCATTAATAAACCTATTTGTCACAAACAGAAGAAAAAAAATGCATGTGCAATGTTTGTTGCTGCTGTCACTGCAGGTAACAATTAAATGAGGGCATTGGCCTATGATAAAGCAATGACTGTAAGAACATGTTGTTCTCATAACTTTTGAAAAGGGCAGTTAAGTTTTCTTGTTACAACACAAGATGTAACAACCTGTAGCATCCAATCTGATCTGATCATTCAGACTAGACTACCTTCAATGGCAGTTTGGATCAGGTTTAAAAATTTGGATTTTATGTTTCCTGTTCAGACTGCAAAAAAAAAACCTCAAATGTATTTTTGTTGGATGGCCAAAAATAAATCTGAGTGTCAACATGACTACCCCTGAAAGAACCCCAGCCAAAGGCTGGTCCACATCTGACTAAGGCTTGTTTCCAGGGGAAAGTCCTGCTGTGAAAATATGGCTTTCACTTCTTCCTCAGTTTTTAATTTTAGTACAGACCTCAGGCCAAAAAGGGCAGACAATAAACGAACAGTGAAAACGCAACATGGAGTTCCCCTGGTGGTTTCAAGAGCTCAATTGCACTAGACAGCTAGAGAGACGCAGACAAAAAACAAGGGAAGGCATACAAAAAAGGGGAAAAGGAACAGGTCTGTTGTGTCACTGGAAAGGGCACATTTTAATAACTTAGCCACCAGTCTCAGTCATCCATGTGACTTTCAGTTAAAATACTCAGAAACATTCATGGTTTCATTTGTGGTGAGCAAGCTTCTTGAACTCCCCTCTAATGGTTTCTTTGCTTGTTTAGAATGGCGAAAGATGAGTGAAATACTTCATAGTTTCTGGCTCTTTAGCTTAGAGACAGACATTGATAGAACATCTGCTGCAGAGCATGTTTATAGATGGAGTCTTGCGGCAATAAACTTAACTGCTTTAAAGCCACACTAAATACACAAATACAAAGAAGTCTATTTACATCAGCACTGTGTTTATTTCTAGCACCATGCAAGACTGGCCTTTGTTTTGTATGATTTTGCAAATATGTTGCATTGTCTTGTGGGAAAGTGTTTAATATTTTTTTATTCCATGGCAGTTAAAACCCTGAGGCAGTGGGGGCATATTGGAAATTCTAAAGTTTATTGTTGTTTAAAACTTACAAATGTTTAAAGCAAAAAAACTGGTCTTTTAGCAAAAACTGCTCTCTGTAACACTAACAAAGCTAAAATTTCCTCAGAGCAAGTCAAAACATTTCCACAAAAAGGCTTTTATTGTTGGGCAAAGATGAAAGCAAATCTTGGACAGGTGGTGTAATTACTTTTCTGTCAGCAAACACCTTTATCTCACACTTATCCATAATTTCATGTGTACAAAAACAATAAATATAGAATGAACAAGGTTTCATACAGTATGTACATTCACTTAAAAAAAATCACTACTAGTTTGCAATGTTTTTATTACAATTTGAGGCATCTAACATCTTGAAAATGGTGGAGAGTTTATCTGAATGATAGCATATGCCTTTGTCTTTAAGTAACATAGGTAATTCCCTCATCTGGTCTATACTAGCACCTTTAATCCACTCTAAAAACACATCTAGTGTGAATTTCCATCTGGAGGAATGAGAGTTGTGTCTTTGCACCCTGTTGCCCAGTTGTCTTACAAATCTTCTCAGTCTAGATAGTCGTGGTTTATGATGAGCAAAGAGGGATGGCAGGAAATCCTTTAGTATGCTTAGACCACCTATAGGAAATGTAAAGATATACCAATGAAACAAACAAACAAACAGACAGACAAAGGTCTTAATAGTTCTGACAGTTACTGTTTGAAGACCCCATGTCATTGCAATAACAATAGCATTTCTAACTACTAAAACTATAACACTAATTAATTTAAAATTGTAATAATTGAAAATAATACTTTAATAATAACTGAATAATACTACTGTTTTAAAAAACTAGCACTCTGTAGTATGATGATTTTGTAAGGATAGTAAGTCTCTGTTATGTGTTTGTTATGTTACCTTAGCAACCCACCGTTGTAAAAAAATACAACAAAGCCAAACAGAATACCAAACAGCTCTGACACAGAGTTCATATAATCTTACACATATTGTAAGTGTACACATAATCATAATATTACTTTTGAAAATAAAATACATGATCAGGCTCAAAAAACAAACCAAAACGATGAAAGAAAATGGATTTTACCGTCATTCTGAATACTCTGGCATGTTGAGCATATGTTGTCATGCCAACTGGTTCCATTTAATATCAAAACTTGATCCGTGGACGCGCAATGGCTGTGCTTCAAGCACTGCGCTCTCGATGACGCTACCGCTGAAAACGTGCCTTTCGAACACCTCTCGCATTTCGTGTCACTGTAAAGGGTGCCTGTGGACAAGTTTGACAAAAGTTTACAAACATCGTTCGTCAACCAAAAACTAATGCATTTACCAAGCGTGTGAAATACCGTTCTCCTGAACGCCGTATCCAGACGCGCACTCCGTATGCTTAATGCAGAAGTCTGCCATCCAGTAATAGCCATCATAGCACGCACAGACCCTGTTATTTTTAGCTGAACATTCTTCTTTAACGTACTGGTTCTCCACGCAGAAGGTGCTGCAGTACAGGCATTTGGGTAAGTAGTTCCAGAACTGGGTGAAATGCTCCGCTGGACAGGGGGCGCAGACTGTCTCTCTGGTTGGAGTACAATGCGCTTTCATGTAGGTCCCGGGGGGACAGCGCTTACATGTAATTATCTGCCTTGTCTCGGGGTCTTCATGTTGGTAAGTATGGTCCTCTGTTGTCGATGCATCACTACAGGATACAAGCAGCATCAAAGCTAAAACCAACTAAAAATAATGTCAAATTATTAAAACAAACAAAAAATGAAAATTGGAAGAAAATTTTAAAATTTAATATTAATGTTGTAAATCAAACTATGCGTGTGATATCACATATTACTGTAAGGAATTAGACTATTATAACAAATAATTACAAGCAGAGCTACAGTGTAATATGTTTCTCTTCTTACATGATGCGGCAATTACATTACCAATATAATGTAAAGTGCCTCACTGCGCAAAGAATTTCTTACCATTTTACTCTCTTGTCCTGGGAAGATAGAAAACACGAGGGGCTTTTATCCTGTACCACCCACACAGAGGCAGGACTTACTGACAGGTCCAGACACGATGCACGTTTCTCACAATAAATTACAAACTTGAGTTAATAAATACAAAGCTGTTAACACGCCTGAAATGAAACGTAAATATATCTTGTGTTTGTAATAAATGTAGCTCTAGGTGTGTTCTTACTGTAATGAGGGTGGATTGTCTTTCAGTGCATCAGTGACTAAAACATAACAGAATTTGGAATTTATTAAATATGGAGGTATTTAGGTACATCATTTAATGATTTTGTTATTTAAAGACTGATAGTGGTAATAACTATAAACATACTAAAAATTTGTTTTAAAAAAACATTAAACATTTTTTTTTTGTTTAAAAACATAAAACATTAAACAAAGAAGAAATGCATGATATTGAAATAGGCAATATGTCTTACATGACAAACCCATGTTAATGACATTTGGAGAAGTTTTGTCCAATGAAAATTCTGTCTTCAAAAACATATTATAAAAGAATCATCCGAGTGTTCCACTTCACAATGTCCAATATATTATCTAACACTAACAGAAATATACATGACTCTAATGCATGACGCTATGTAATATCAAAGGATACTCAGATGAACATACAATGTCTCTGGGAAAGAGGCTTGGTTAGTGATGTTTGTGTTCCATGCAAGCAGGTGACCAGTCCAATGGTGGCAGCGCCATCCCCTGGTCAGGCTGGGCTGTGTTGCAATGGGGAGGGAGACAGTTTCACCAGCCATGAACACAAAGCACTGTGGGATGCTAACCCCTTGTGCACTGTGAAGAAGGTCATTAAAGATCTGAAACATGCAGATCAAGGTATCTTAATGTTAAGGTTTGCTCTCCTAAACCTAAATGTGGTTACAGATGTTGGCTATTGCCTCTCTGCAAAGGAAAGTCAGTACATGGGTGATCTGCTATGCCCCCAGGTACACAGGCCAGACCCTCACAACTTAAGGTGTTGCTGTTACTGCCTCTCAGGTATGAAAGACACAACAACTAATTGATCTGAACAAAGGCAATAACACTTAGAACCATCTCCAAACTGCCTACCCTAGCTTTAAGAAACAGATGGCCATGCTGACCTGAACCTTGAATAAGAGTAAGGGCTTTGGTAATAAGAAGCAAATCTTAGACCAAAGTTTCTTTGTTCCTAGCCTGGTCTTTCAGCCTGGCAGTTTCCTGCATCCTTATGTGATGAAAGGATCACATAAGGCTCAGGCTCTTACTCAACAGTGCCATCAGAATAGATCATTTTGTGTTTGAGCAATTAGGATGTAAGACTCATTATTGGTCTGTGGTTGTTTTCTTTTAGTTTAACAGATGTAAGACTCATTATTGGTCTGTGGTTGTTTTCTTTTAGTTTAACAGATTCATTGTTGCTCATTGTTGCCACTGTTCCAATGAAACCCAATAAAAGCCACAGTTGAGTCAAGTACTTACTGTGTACTGTAATGGTGTTAATCATCTTAATGTTTTTGCTTAAGGACGAGTACACAAAGAAACTAAACCAAAACCAAAGGATAAACTAAACATACCAGATATAATGGTTGATATTGTTTCATTTTCATTTTGTGTTTTCATTTTGTGGCAAATGGTTATCATTGCTTTTGCTTCTGATACAATGACATTGTAGTAGATGACAGGTAAAGGAGACAAAGTTTCCTTAGAATATAATAAGGTAAGAAAAATGGTTCTGTCAAAAACCATAAAACTAAATGAGCAGACACTTACATCATAGCGGCAATGTATTTCAGGAAGTCTGCTTGAGATTTTTGTAAAAGTTGCACAAGTAAATATTTAATGCACTCTTCTTTCATAATTCAAATGGGTAAACCCCTTTGCCTTTAACTTTTCCATGACCTCTTTTCTCTTTACAACTTTGGAGCGTAACAGATGACATAAACATAAACAAAAAAAAATAGTCAAACAGAAACAAGACACACTCAATCCCTCTTTACGTCATACCGCTCAACCTCCTAAATCATTTCCTCTTAATGTATCAGGTGTTTATACAAGTGTGCTTGAGGGGACATCATTTTTTTTCTACCCATCATGCTAGCTCCAAGTCCATATTTGGAGAAACAGTGATAGTGCTTAGTGCAGTGTATCTTCTTATCACAGTCAGACTGTATAATCACCTGTTTAGAAAACTTTACAACAGGAATAGAGTGGCTATTACAAAATTAAAAAAAAACTTTACCCCAGCAAAATAAATATGCATGTAAATATCATACTGTACATGAAAAGGAATGGACATGGGCATGAAGAACTATACATCTGGGTGTTTAAAACTTGAATTGTGCTGTTTGGGTCTGTGGGTCATTGATATGGCTCATTTTATGTGGAGACTCCATAAATAAATACGTACAGTATTTAATGTCTGCCCACTGTGCACCGTTTTATGTACCTTCACTGTGTTTTCTCATACCTGGCCACAGTGTATGTGTGTGTCTCTGTGTGTATGTGTGTTTGTACACACACACAGCTCGTACACGCATACATTTGCTGTACATTTTCTGGTTTGACAAAACATTTAGGTAAGTACTTTCAATACAAAAGAAGTATAAAAATACATTTTAGAATAGCTTGTGATAAGACTTCATGATGCTCCCTGGATTGTTGGCCAGGCATTGGACATCAAACTAAATATGCCTCAGCCAACCATAGAAAACAAAAAAGCGATACACTGTATAAGTAGTACTATTTATGCAATTATTTTTTAGTTTTATTTTAAGGTTAGGAAAGGAAATTGTCAGTGATCTTAGCTAAGATTACTGTGTGTACTAGTGGTGTATGTAACAGCTGGTATTACAGCCATGTTTATAGCATTCAGTAATGATTTTCCCCAGACACTTTTGTAGTGGAAGTAAACAAGTGCAAAGCCATGGCAACCACCTATGAGCCAGTACTGAGTGAGTGGAATTTCAGTGGGAAGTCATGAGCGAGTAGTGGTTTGTGCGAATGCGGCATTTAAGGGGTTAAATGGTGGGCATTTAAGTTAAAATTCTAAGCTGTAAGCAGTAGCAACAAAGTGAGGTGCTGCAATGTGTGTGGACCCAAGATAGACAGGAAGACACAGTATGCACACATTAAATGCAAGAAATACACAACATACACAGAGTATAACTCCTGTGTTGTGTAGCCTGGGAGGAATAGGGCAGTTGAAGTTGTAGTGGAAATATGTGCTGATAAATGGAACCATTCACATAAGAATGGCCTGGCTCTCAAAATACCTTACCTCATATCTCCCTACTCATATCTTGATCATTTTTAGCACATTTCTTCACAAAAAATGAACAGCACTTTTATTTATAAAAGTGATGTAACAAAGACAAAACACATATTAACCAATATGTTGTCTGTTTTACCTGAAATCAGGATTAAATAAACATCTGTAAAGTATTTTACATTATTGTTGTACTGGCTGTATTAATTTAAAAACCAAATGATGCTGTGGGTTTACAAGTCCCACAAACATTTGCTGAGTAAGAAAACAAACACTTCACATGGGTTTAAAAAATGCAATAAGAACTTGCTTAACTACAGGGTTCAGCCCAAAAAGTATATTTCACAAGTCTTATTTCAAATGTTCTCAGAGCTGAATCATAGACCTGTTTGTAACATTTTCTAGACCACTCAAACATTTGCTGCCCATACTGACATACCCTTTGTCCCACAGTCTACACTGTTTAATAGTTTTAGCAGGATAACATTAGATGGCTACAAATGATATCTAGAAAATCTAGTTGTAAGGTACCAAAATATCCAAACACCAGCCTCACCTGCTAGTCCATAATCCAGCTACACAAATTCTGAACATAACAACCTCTAATAGATCATATCTAAATCAGAAATAGTTCATGAAATCCTGGCACAGTATGACACTTCTATTTAGATGGACACATGCTATTTGTGAAAAGATGTCCTTCTTTGAAATATATCCGATCTGATATCTGACAACTCATTATGGTAATATGTAATGTTACGTGAGAATATGTGAACATCAATATAGATTCAATACAAAATATACTGTACTTAAATTAAACTTACACTTAAAGACAAAAGATTTACTGCAGTTCTAGAGTCCAGTTTCTTGACAAATTGATAAATAATTTTTTTCTTTTTCAAATTTTGATAAAAAACACAGCCCTGACAATATATATTTACAGTTAAATAAAACACAACTGCTCTTAATTGTATTATACATACATTAACAACATCCTGTATTTACAGCAAAGGTTCAGTTTCAAGACAAGTCATGCCAACTCTTGGATTTATGGTGGCCACACAACAGTCCAGGAACTGGCTTGATTGTCAGACTATTAATCAGGCCAATACAAAAACAAAATCTTTTTAACAAATCAGAAACTCAGACTTAACCTGTTGTCTGAGTTATGTACAACTTCTTTTCATTTAAATAGCTCTTCTTTCAGATGTCCCTTGATTTGGTATAATTAGTCATTGTAGGGTTTGGTTTTAAAGCACGTGTCTTGGATCATGTTGACAATCATCTTCTCATATGTGCGGTGTGTGGAAGACGCACTTATAATCCGATTGATCTTCTTCAGAGTTTTGAGGAGGGGTCGCTGGGCACCTTTGGAGCGGAGTTTGCGGAGACTGTGGGCCAAAGCCTTGGCCAGGTCCTGACTCCTGTTCTGCATCTTCCACAGGTGGAGGAGCTGCAAGATGTAGCGCTGAGAGGGACAGGAGCGGACCACGGCTTGTACGTCCCCCTCACTCACTCTTTCACCAGGTAAACTATCCATCAGCACCAGCAGGTCTTCCAGAGTGAGGTTTTTTATGTTGGCACAGCGAGATACTTTCCTCTCACAGTGATTCACACCTTGGAGAAAGAAGAAGTTTTTCAGACCCAAAAAGCTGTAAAACCCATTATGCTTCAAATAAAAGTTTAGTCAAATAAATTCTTATTTAATTACACATTTAATATTGTACCATTTCAAATATGCCCGAGAGTGTAGTAATGATGCTTATAAAAGATACAGTGTTAGTGTCGAACAGGTGGGATATGTATGTTTAATAGTTTTACAACAATTATGGAGAATATCTATGTTAAACCAACATAATTAGTAATAACTTTTGTGTTCCTAAAAATGGTGAATTGCCTTTGACTTTATTATAGTTACCATGGGTTTTATAACCCTGCCAGATTTATTGAAATAGAAATCCCTGTGGTGCTCATAACAAACTCATAGTCAAACTCGTAACAAAGTCAACCTCATAACAAATGACTAACCACTTGCATTTCCTTGCTTATATTAGTGCTATCCATCTTGGCCATTGGTTTACAGAACTGGTTTACTTTACTTTGAATGGTTTTACTTTGGAATTGTTGTTGGTATTCAATAAGTGAATGCATTTTTCTATAATGAACAATTACTACAATGGCCAATTTGTGTATCAGGATCTGTGTAGCTGTGCTTCCACACAGAAGTCTCTTTTTACCAACTAAGGTAAGGTGACTTTGAGAATCTAGTCCCAAGATTAATCCAATGGCCATGTTGTTAAAATATATGTTTAGAACACAATATAATAATTCTTTTGTACAGCAAAATTAAGCTCTGCCCTAAGTGTGTTTTTTGGTCTGTTGCAGATACATAAACTGACCTTGAATGATGCCAAAGAATTTGTCTTGATCCTTATTTTGTTCTCTCCAGAGACGAAGCAGGTGCAGCATCTGCTGCTGAGGACTGCAACTTTTCTTTAGCCTCTCAATGTTCTTCCAGTCCACCTTACGTCCTGGAAGACTCTCAGACAGACGCTCAACTGAGAAGGAGGCCAAGGGAGGTGAAGCAAGAAACTGAAAAATGGCCTCCTCGCACAGTGTGATATCTGGAAGAAGATCAAAGAGTGTTTTATGAGACTGTTGCGCAAAAGGCTTGATAAACACATGCTAAGCACCTTCATTATTTCACAAACAAAACAACATTACACAGCCATGAGACATATCAGGTCTCTGGCAGCTACTTTAAGCCCTCAGGTTTTCACATTTGAATACAGATAATAACATGTGCTCACATGCTGAAAGTGGATATGATCTTCCCCAAATTTAAAAAAGGGGTGTAATTGCACTCCACCTTAAATGTGGGTATTCAGAACTGTAGACCTTCTCAAGTGACTTGCTATAATTTAGAGTAAGGCGAATAAGGCATGTAATGTTAGGATTAATACTGCATTGAAACTGTGTATAATGTTATCTAATGTCATGTTATATAATGTTGCAATAACAACAACAACTTTGTACGATTTGTTCTATTGATGTCGACAGAGGACTGATCTCATATCAAACTGTAGAACTGTCAGTAATTTCTAGTTAAATAATTAAATCTTATCAAACAAGAAATGCTATAAATATGATTTTATCAGGAAATTATTATTTTTCAGTGAAGTACCTTCAAGTATTTCCAAGAAAGTGTGTGCTTTTTTGTTCTTAATATCCTTATGTGAATAATATCCAGAGGTATGTACCACACATCCTCATTTGACTCAACAACTTCAATAATTAAAGATGATCTGTTAATTACGCCATCTAAGTCAGATCAAATTCAGTCACAAATGGCATGTGACATATTGAGCCAAACAAAAAGTGTTTCACCAAACAGGAATGTTCATCACATCACATATTAAAAATACTTTTAGTAAACATCTCACTGGTTACATACTATATGTGTTTCAACATGCTGTGCTTCAACAATTTTTCCCATTGGGTTAAAATGTCAATACACTTCAAATACATTTCACATATTCACATATTTAAAACATGTCATGTCATGGTTAAATTTCCACAGTTAATCACAAAAATGACTTTTCCAAGGCAGGGTTATTTCCTCAGGATTCCACATACTCCTGGTTCAGCTTAACTATAACTTAAATGTTGATACTTTGCAACCATCTGTCTGTAATGAATACAAAAATTATCTTGAAAATCTATACGTATGCGTAATGATTTCCTAACTGATGAGCAAATGATGTTGGAATGTATTCAACAGAATTACAACAGAGACATGAAAATAAATCACATTTTGTATGAAACGTCTCACATATAGAACATTTTGCCAACTGTAAAGCACTGAGACATTGTTAAAACAGGTTTTACACAGTTCTCTTTTCATAGGCTTTTCCAATGAAACTGGATATATCTTTTTCCAATGAAAACTGGATATTACAGTGGATACATCTGCGGGCATTTGATATTACAAGATTAGACACAAGTGGTTTATATTTAGTATTACAAAACAAAAAGATTTAGTTCTGAAGAAATAGACTCTTAACTCTGTACCAACAAGTTTGAGCTCAAGTTGAATGTTTAAGTCCTTTAGCATATAAACTTTATTATTTGTTTTCCTATCATTCCACTGGTCATGCTGAATCTGTTTGACTTAATCCATTAGACTTGGTTTAAATTAAAGTTTATTAAAATAGGCCCCATCTTAGATTTATAAAATTTTTTTGTTACTCCTGCAATCTTCACCCAAATTATCTATTAGTCAAAACAGACAACACTCAACTAATAGTGTTTAGACAGCACTCAACTAAGAGAAAAAGTTGTATGCATTTTGCAGGTCTGAAAATCCAACCTTTCAAATGTGTTTTGAAAGAATAAATTGGTATAATCTTCATGCAAATTACAAAAACACAAATTTGTAAAAACTATTAAGTGACATCACCAGCTGTTGGCCTAATTATTTTGACAGTGTTGTTGTCTGTACAGTAAAACTTCAATGCAGGGGAATAAATGTTCCTTTTTTTCATGTACACATACAATCATACCACCAAGTTTATCTTTAAACCAAATTTTTTGTCCAGCTAAATAAGAGCCTGGACTGGTTAACTGAAGCTTACCTGTGCTACACTCTATGTGCTGATGGGAACAGTCAAAGCTCAACTCTTTACTGTCTGCCTCACACAGGGTGTCCTGGTTGGCTGTGCCCGGTCTTAATGTTTTCAATCCCAGCTGACCGCAGTCCCTGTGAGGCATGCAGGCCTCTGTAGATGAGGATGTGCTGGAAAAAAAACCCTGAGGGCACTTCTCACACACAGTGTTTCTCTCTGGAGTACCTGTAGGACACACACACACACACACACACTCAATGCACAATTGCAGTACACATTATTTTTGAAAAACGTGTAATACTTTTTATGGAAAGTAGGTAAGTATTTATTGTATATTTATTGTGGGTCAGTTGTGGCCTTATGTTTAGAGAGTCGGACTTAACCTAAGGTCACAGTTTGGCAGGTAACTTTGAGGTGCTAATAAAATAAACAAAGCCCGGGGCACCTTTCAAGTATGGGTCACCATACATTTACAAATATGTCACTGTTTTTAAAGAACATTAATTCATGAAAATGATAATTACGTTCTTCATTGTACACCGTAACTAGTGAAAAGTGAAGCTTTCTAAAATTTAACCAAAGATCTATGAAACTACCTGTCACTGCTTTACATGGGAAACAAGTAGAGGAAGTCATTTCCCATTCTGTAAAAACAGAACAGAATGTATCTTATTCAACATTAACACCCACACACTATGGTGTGGTATTTACAACAAAGGAAGTGGAATTATCCAAGAGGATTCCTACAAAACATGTATTTTAAAGAGAAGCTTGCATGGATATCACTAAATAAAAAACAACATAGATGACTATGTCAACTTGACCTCTGAGTGAATAGCATGTGCATTTGCCTACTGTGATTATGAAATATTTATTTTCTGAAGGGAATGTGGGAAATTAGATAATTCCGGAGAAAATGAGAGAAGTGGGTTCCCATGCAAAACCTGGTGTCACGTTTCTCGGATACTGTGAGTTACGCAGTTATATACACTGGTATATAACTATACACTGGTCCCTATTTCCTGTCATGTCTGTGGAAATGTTGTGGAAATGAAATGTGGAAAGGTAATTAAACAACAGAATAGCTCCCCTAAACAGCCTAAATTAGCCTTCAAATTAAATTAAAAAAATATATAATAATGTAGCGCAGATGGTGCGGAATTATTCAAGTGCAAAATTTTACATTTGTTTAAGTTCCTAGCCCTAACTATGAGCAATATAAAAAGTCACACTTTAGCTAGCAAGCATGACTACACAGGTAGCAAGCACAACATGCTCAGGTTTGTTGTTTTAGAAAACCCTAATGAAGCATGGAATTCTGTGGACAAATATATTGTTCTTATCAACTTCTTATCAATCAACAATTAGAGATTAAATCAGCCTGTATCTCTGTCGCCACCTAATGGTCAAATTAATTTTTTATTTGTTTCCTGAGGTGTTTATCTTGCCCAAAGAACATTTGAGATGTTTCCTGTTTTTAGTCTAGTGATTAAAAAACTCAAAGGTTTGAGTGTTTCTCTTTAAAAACCTTTGGGTATGACTGTCAATGTGATTGGCTATTGTGTTAGACAATGAACAGCATAGCCAGGAACAGCGTAGCAATTGACTAGCATCTTACTGCTATCACAGTCGTATTTTGAGTATAAAAATATTCAGCCCTGTTGCATGATGTTGTAGTGGATTTATCTCAAATAAAGAGTAAGCTGCTGTGATGTTGACTGTTTCCACTGTTTTTTAAATGTTGTTATCTTGCTCTGGGGCAGATCATATGAAAATTACTCTACCCAGTGATGTCACAAATCCAGCCATTTTGCATTTGTTTTTTTTCTGAAGAACAATTTCATTAATGTTTTTCATTAATTCATATAACATGGATATATTACTGATACCAGGATCTCTTACATGTATATCAAAATATCAAGGCAAATTTGATTCTTCATGTCATGACCCCTTTACAAACCATCCTGGTTCAACAGAAATATATTCATACATAAATATACTCCACAATGTATCTGCGAAAATACCAGAATAATTATATTTTCCCCCTTATATTATTTTCTATAAGAATACCTGAATGTCACCCAAAATGCGCTGGGAGATACCCTGCCATCTCCTTTTGGAAACTTATTCTCAGATATCTTAATATCATGAGGTTTTGGCCAGTGCATGCCCTCTTAGGATGTGGTATTTCTGGCCTGGGACGCCAAGTAATTCGCCAAGAGGGACTGAGGGATAAGGTTAGACCTAATTAAAAACAGACAAAAAGAAAAACAATCTGGAATTCTGTTTAAATTCTAAGAACGTGACAGATCATCCTAGCAGGCTGCTGACCAAAGTCTGGGCGGGGAGTCCAATGTGATAACATCCAGATCTGTTATTCTGTTGAATGAATACCCCTTTCGCTCATATCTCTATTGCTAACAGAGTGAATTGAGTGATTATTTCCACTTGCCACGCTGGAACTAGGCCACAGCCGCGCTTCTCAGTGATACAACACACAGCCTGATTAACACATACACACTCTGCCAAATGTTCCAGTGACTGCCAATTAAAGAAATATGGGGAGAAATATGGCCCACTGCTATTGTATGTTCCTTCTTAATCAATGTGGTTTTCTAAAGCAGCTGAACTAAAAACTAAAGCAGGTTTTTGAAAATTAATACAGAAAAATGGTGCAAACAAGAAATGTGACAGCATTGTGGTTATAATTCAGTCATCTGACTGATTCGGAAAACCAGTTTCAAACCTTTATAAACTTGTGGCTCCCCAGTCACAGTACTTGAATTGGACTGAGGCAGCCACAGGAAGTGAGTTTATTTCAAAATGTGTGAAAACTGGTGTGTGAAACTGACAGAATTGTCTTGAACATCTGAGAGCGGTAAGTTTGCATGCATAAATCACGACAGGTCTGTTTTCCTTTAGGTAATGGTCAACAATGCTCAAGGTTAATAAAAATGCAACTGTTTGTATCATTTTGCATAGCAGCACAAACAAGCCTGTGACCTTTTAAAGGAGATGAGAAAATGCTATATTTTTTGCTACTGACATTAAAGGCCAAGCATTCATTCAGATTTAGTTTTGATATAAATTCAACTGTCTCATAGTATTATGGCACTAATGCAACATTTAAACCAGTGTTTGTTCCATATATTAGCCTTGCAAATCAAACTGTTGCAGTTGTTTATAGATTTGTGAAACAAAAATGAAACATCTATAAATAATTATATTTATACACTGGACAATATTGGATAATATTGGATCTATGTATAATAAATTCCAAAACGTTAATAAATTCCAAAGTCTGGCTATTAAAAGAAGGATATTTTCATTCAGTGTTGGGCTGGTAGTTGACAGGGTATTAAAGCAAAACTATTCTAGCATACAGCAGGCACAGAATATGTTCTCTTACCCTGCGTGACAACACCAGAGCCGGGCGGACAGGCGGTGTGTCGCACACAGAACTCCACCACCAGATGATAGCCAGGTTTACACTCACAGATACGGTCATGAGTGCTGTTACACTCTCTTTTTACGATCTGCCTTTCCTTGCAGACAGATGTGCAGTGCTGACAGCTGTCTCCCCAGTGCCACTGCTCTGCAAAGCGCTTCTCTGGGCAGGGGGAGCAGACGGTGGGCTCCTCTGCGGTGCAGTGGTGCTCCACAGCCGTGCCAGGTGGGCACTGGTCACAGAATAGCATCTTACAGGTGGCAGGGTCTTGATGCTGGTACTTTGGTATTTCATGGTAGGCCCAAGCAAAAGACATAGCAAAGAGCTGAGAACACAAAGAGAACAAGCTGACAATTTTTGTACATATAAAAAAAATCCCCTCTGAAATTTGTATATTTGTATGTATATCATGACATGCTTATCAATGTTACAATAACAACAAGTAACAATAACAGCATTGCAACATTAACATGTTACTTATTATGAAAACATAGCCAATCATGTTACATTTTTCAGATTGTGCTAATTTTTTAAAATGTCTCTCTTTTGGAGTGGAAGCATTATATTGAGTTTGCAGGCATGTTACAAAAATCACACACCTTAATGTAATTGTTCTGACAACTATATTTTTCTAATTCCCATGTACAACTGACAGAAAACAAGACTTGTGCTTTCAGAGCAACATTAAATTTTATGAAAACTGGTTTCCATGAAACTGGTCTCAACCACTATAGCCCTAAAATTCATTTTGTACTATTCAGATTCAGAGGTTTTAAAATTTCATGTGAGCTGGAACAAAAGTTGTTATGTATCTCTGATCTCTGTTTGCATGACAAACGTTCTTTAGAACTATTTAAACTATTTCTTTAGAACTTTAGAACATCCATCATGCCTCCACATATTACACGAACTACAGCACTTGCACACCTTCAATATACTCATATTTTTCAAACATAAGGCTTGACAAGGTTTGTAACTGACAGTAAACAACTGAAAACCTTAAAGGGGTTCATATTCCTTTTTAGTTTATGCTTTACTGACACCTAGTGGCTGAAGAGACGTCATAGTTGAGATGCCATTCTTCACCGTCCGAAATTAATTTATTCCACTTAGACCATTAAAAGTGTCCAATAAGAGTAACTGAGAAATATGAGCTTGAATGGGACGGAGTGAGGGATGCCAAGAGAGAAAGCCACGATATCTATAAGTCCCTCTCAGCTGAGTCTCCAGATTAAACATTGTTTTCTCTACAGCAGGTGGTGGAACACAGTGAGAAAATCATTATGTCCCTTAACTCATTTTTCAATACACTAAATGCTCCAAACATAAAGTGTAAAACTAAAAAAGACAGTGAACTTTTAGCCTTTTGGCTCTTTGGGCAAGGTTGCCATTTGACAACCCGAAATGACATACTAATATAGAGTCTCTGCCAGTTGTAATTACACCATTCACATGATCTGAAGGGACCTCAGAAAGATGATTCCAATGATCCTGTACTGGCGCTCAATTCAAACGCTTGATTTCAAGGAACACTACATTTGTCTCAGGCAAGCAAACTGTAGGGTGCTTTTTATCAAGACTCTCAAATGAATTAAAGTGTTGTGAGATGAGCTATGAGAGGAACTAGAACCCTAAACAAAATAGTGAAAACAAGATGTTGATAAGCCCAGGAGATCCAAAGAAGACCATCCAACATGCATCTACATACCTAATGGATGAGAGAGTGTGTGAGTAAACCACAGACTGACTAGCTCTCCAATCATTAACTATTTCTAAGAAACCGTCTTGTAAAGAGTTATTTGAGTAAAAATGAAGTGGACACATCAGGATCACGTAGCACTGCTCAGCGCAGGTGGTCTCTTAGGAAACTGCAAGATCTTCCTAATTAAATTACAGGGTAACATTATTCAGACCTACATGGCCGTCAAACTTTCACTGAAAAGCTCCCTAGCTGGCTGTGGGCTATCTGCTCACTGTCTGGGAGGCCTGGCGTAAAGCAAGCCTGTGGTTCTCCTTACATCCTCATCATAAAGCCATCAGCCCCTCAGATGACAATGATACCGGATTTAAAGCGGACAAGCTACAGTCCTGGATACAGGATAGCACAAGCTAACTAGCCCACCAACAACTTACGTCTGCTGTTTGGTTTGCCCCAGTAGAGAAAGGAACCATACCAAACAAAACAAGCACAGACCACATACATGTCATTCACATGGTCTTGGTCTATTCACATGGAGTGTTACATAATATGGCCAGTTTAATCAACTGCAACACTATACCAGTTTCTGCAATAAAAATATTTTTCCATAAAAAATAGTTTGCCATAAACGTACAGCAGAAGGTCTCATTTCTATGAAAAATAAGTCTGGAGCAGAGTTCTGATAGGGCAATGCTAAATGTAAATAGTAAAATGCAACTAACTGTATTATTTCGCGTAGTCAGGAAAATAAGAATATCCTTATTTCTTATTGCCACAAGCTGTGCAACAGCATTTGTTGCAAACCCTTCAGTCATTTGGTAGATGCTGTACAAATTAGATATCAACATGGACACATTTTCAACATGGACAAATTTTGCATTCTGATGTTCATTGAAGTGATAGTAAAAAATGATCAAAACCAGACCTTTATGAGAAACTTGAAGGAACCATCAACACATCTTTCAGGGCAAAGCAAACCAAAATAATCAATGCTCATTTTTTATTATTTATCTGAATATCATTATTATTAAGGCTGTGTATTTTTAGATCAAATTAAACTTGTAACTCTCTAAAAATCAGCAACTCTGACATCATTTATTTATTTGAAAGGGACAGTTAAAGGAGAATACAACAGCCTTCAGCCACAGAGCTTGTATTACCGAAAGAAATAGGGAAGTTGACATTTTGTACTTCCTTTTACAATTATTTGTTTGTGGCTGAATCATTGTAGGTTTATATCTTGTTTAATGTATTCAGGGTCTTTGTAATCTCACAGATAGGTGAAACAAATCATGCTGGTTTAAAGGACTACCTCTTTGTGTCCCCTCGAGGTGATAGCAACAGCCAACACATTTAGGGAAGTTCTATTTCACTCTCTCCAGATAACCGTGATCTCTATGGAAACCCACATATACAAGTTTTTCCAAAAAGGTCTTGGAAACAAATGGAAAGTCTATTGAAAGCCTGATCTAATTTTAATCGTTATCTCTCAAAGGTAGATTCATGCAAATGTTACAGAACCACGAATAGCCTCACATGCAAAGCACATCACCAAAACTACAGCTCCTATGAGTCACAATAATCTCTACATCAAAAGACTAACGCACAACATGAAAAAACAAATCCATCAACTGTGCATGCAGCAGAAACTCAAATCCAAATGATTCATATGGGTACTTCATGTGTATGATAACATCCTTGTATATTGAAAACAATGTGATGATATCTTAGTGTGTGTAACGCTGAGATATTTGCGAAATAAATCTAAGCTTACTGTTAATAGAAACCGCATTTACGATTAGTATGACATTTTAAGTGAAACCAGCTCTATGCAGATGCTTCAGGGACAATAAACATCGTCACTCCTCAGCCTTGACACATTCTGCATAAATTAAAGCAGACTAAGTCATATATAGACCACGTCTCAAAACCAAACCTGTCGCATAACTGCACAGTATTTGTGCGCATCCCATAAATGATGTTTTTGGAAAATGCCCGAAAATGAACCTCGTCACGATTTGTCATTTACAACCTTCTGATAAGTTCAAATGCGCATATTTTCGCGGGAAAAGCTTAAGAGTAGAACAGCCGCATCATTCACATGTGCTTCTCCGAAAGCGCCTATATTAAAGGACCAGTACAAAACGACAATTCCGCTTTCATACTCCGTTTCTAAACGTTTTCATTTATCAGCCAGCATCATAAACAGTAATGAGAAGACGGAACGGACGGGGCTGACAGCAGACAAATAGATCATTATACTTACCATGTATAATTTCATTGCTGTCGATGGACGCATATTGAACACACGCATAAGTCTAGCAAAAGTCTGCATGGACAAGACCGTTTCCACACTTATAGTTTAAGGGATAAGGTCAGAATGTGCCCACCCACTTTATGGCATTGCCTTTTATCCTCTGGCTAAGGGCGAAAAATCGTTACCTGCGGCAAGTGTTCTCTTAATGAAATTAAAGATGCAATAAATTCGTATTTTTAGATTATTCGGGAAATGTGGTGACGGGCTTCATGAATCAATCTATGACGTGGATATTTCGGTATATTTATATCAGTAACAAGACATGCTGTTTCCAAAACTGCAACAATAATCCATTTTCATTAAATGCTATGAAACAACTTTCAACACGTACTGTTGATGATGGATCTGTCACTGAAAGAAAACAAAACTAAGTTTTATAATTCTTGGACAAAGAAATGTTTTTAGCAACAGCAAATTGTTTTAAACCCAAATGTATTATTTATAAATAGCACTGATTTTGAAATCTACAAAAACTTTCAATCTGAGACCAATACTGTGCCTTGGTGGCTTGAATGAGTAAAAGAAACAAACCAGTTGTAAATTTACTTTGACAAGGTCTTCACAATTATATGCTTTTCTGTTCTTAGGGGTACTATTGCCAGGATCCTCTTTCACTGTGATCTTTGGCTTAAACAGACCAACTGCACCCCCTATACAAGTCGAAACAAAGTCACAGTATTTGACTTCAGTGTGTCCAAACCAGCTTGTGGATTAAAGATCCCTGGCAAGCGACATACTGCAGGTCACGGGGGACAGCAGGGACACCAGCTGCATGTAAAGTACTTCAACAGTCTTGACTTTTATGACATGGCCACAAAGTATGGTTGCGATTTTGTGTGGTTGCACAATTGTTCCCGAGTGTGTCCTGAAAGATTCTACCCGGGATAACACGCCCATCACTGTGACATCCCACTCACAGTTCCTCTGACTGGCACATTCAGCTTCTGAATGGTACATTTGCAATTTATAAGTATTTATGTAATTTCTAAATATCTCAATTTTTAGTAATATCTGAGGCTAAACGTTTTATGAAAAGTCAAACATTCTACTTTTGTTCTGTCTCCAAATGTTTTTTGGAAGTTTGGAAGCTTTCAAAACAGTAACACTGTGTCCAGGAAGCAATGAGAAAATTATAATCCATTTCATATTGCATATCATCATAACCAGCTCCAGAAACCATTTACCCTTGCATTGCATCTGTTGACAGATGTTGTGTCATCTGATGATGTAGATGATGTAAACCCACCAGACCTTGATTTACCCTTGATTTACCTTGATTTACCCCTTGATTTACCCCCTAACAAGTCTCGGCAGCCTTCTTGCGTATTTTCCTGACGTACTGGACGCTTCATTGCTTAAATTGTGGGAGCAACAAGGCCATACCTCGGTAGATTGTGGGAGAAGAGCATTTAGCCTGTCTTAGGCAGAAGTTGCTCTCAACGGCATCAGTGACGCGTGGATCGGCTGGCCGACCTGTGGTGAGGCATTGTGGATTTCTTTACTGATGTATGTGCAGACGTGATGTGGGTGTTAAGAGGTCAACCATCAGTTCTGCCATGTGGCCAGTCTACAAACCAACTCAAAGCCATTACCCACACACTCATCATAAAAATGACAATGCTTTGGAATCACTGGTGGTTACTGTATTTTCTTTTTTACATTATTCTTCACACAAAATACAGTAAGAAATCAGTATAAACAGACACATGCCTGGAGGAGATCTTTCACAAGATCTTCAACCTATGGTCAGATAGATATTATATTTGCTATGTCCAAATATTTTAAAACTTAGATTTTTGTGAATTTGATTTTTTTAGCAATAAACAAACATAAACATAAAAAATAAAAAGTTTTCTTAATCATTCTTCCCCTTGTACAATAATTTGGGTACCAGGGTGGAAGGTTGAGCTTGATAATTGATGAATACAGTGGAGTAAACCTCTGAGGTGAGACAGTCCACAATCCCTGTTTTGGTTACTGTTAGATAATTATTTAACAGAGACACATCGCTACCTTAGAATTATAAGGTTCTACCTGCATTTGAGGGGTTTTAATATGTTGAGGTTTAAAGTTTTTGCATTGTACAAACTGATAGAGCTTTTGTTATTCAAATTAAACACCCAAAATGCATTTTTTAAAAACACCTTAATATTGTCAATAAGTTATATTGGAGTAAGAATATGTCAATAACAGATAGAACCTTATAATTCTAAGGTAGTGACATGCCTTCAAAAATGTAATGGGACCAAAGTGTACCAAGTTTGTGGAAAGTGCCCAAAATAATAGCACAATTATGACATTGAGTATTTAGGTGTTGTGTGGGCATTTCTCTGAAGGGTAGTTTAGTTACTGAACTCCTACAGCAAACAAGGGATTTCTTCCAAAAAGCCTAAGGAGAAATTACCTATTCCTCATTTAGAAGAAAAGCATCTATTGAGTGACTAATATGTGTGTTCCTTGTGGTTAAGGCATTAAAAACACCCAAATGTGTTCTACTATTCACATGCAAAATTCCAGTCTGAGCTTTCGGCTGTCAGCCCTCTCATTATGGGATTTCAGTTTTTTTTTATAGGATCTCCATTTTTCAAATGTAATTTCAAGACATTTCAAACAGATTTACCAGGGGCAGCTGTAAAGCAGGCTCATTTACATACACTAGATTGATAAAAGTCATCTTCCTCTGTTGAATGGTTTCTCTGATAACACTGTGGCCCTTAAACACAAAAACAATTGATTTCCATAACTGATTCCTTTAATAAAAAGAACAGGAACTTTAACTGACAGTTGGCTGGCAGCAGCACATCTCTGTGCTGGGGAGAGGTGAAAACCAGATTTACTGGGATGAATTCCCAACTGTAAGCATAATACCATCAATCTGATGGTAATATCAACCTTTCATGCGCATGCAGTTGTACCCCTGTAATTGAACTCCTTCATATCTGATCCCAAAACGAACAATATGTATTTTATGTTTATTTAGCAGCTCATGTTCCTGCAGAAAAACTGGTAAGGCATGACGCTAATATTGCCAAGGTCATGGATTTAATTCCCAGGGAATGTACAGACTGATAAAATATACTATATGTCCCAATGCACTATTAGTTGCTTTGTTCAAATCTTTTGCATTTGATGCTCTAAGAGTGTCTGTGTCAGATAGAGCAAAATATAATAAAGATATAGTGACATTTTAATTTGTCACCAGTTATCTGAAAGGTTCTCAGGGCTATAAGTGACATAGATATCATTTTTGGAAAATTGCAGCTTTAGTGACACAGACAGGCAGTGTTGGAGCGATTGTCCAGTGGGTTGGGAGGATGGGTTTGGCCAGAGTAAGGTCAGGGTAGAAATGATAAAAAGCTCTACCAGATGCTATGGGCTACCAAATTTTAGTTGGTCAGTCCTAAAGAAATCTTTGATGAGGTATTTGACCTTCTCCTGTTCTCTGTCTCAGAAACCTGCGGTCTTCCAGACCTGTCATTTAGTCTTTTTTATCATTTCCTGGCACAATAGAATATAAATCAACAGGACAACACTTTATTTGTTCCTGACAATGACTGTGAGAGTGTGTAAACAAAGATGTTTAAGGCCTCCATAGCAAGGTCTGAAATACCTGGAGAAAGCTGTGCATTAACATTCCCTTTTATTGCTTGGCTGATGCACAATCACGTTATGTTTTTTAAGAGACTGACACATTGAAAATATCTACAATAATATAACAAAACTGTTAGTACCAATAGCCAAATGGACTGCGTGGAGACATTGCCCAATAGCTCTTTGTGTGACCTGAGTTTGACTTCCAGCTTGTGGTTCTTTCCCTCTCTCACACCATGCTTTCCCTGTCATCTCTTCACTGAATTAAGCTGTAAAGGCCAAAATAATATGAATAATATAATGAAATTAAGTCTGTCAATCTCAATGGTTGCCAGGCACTATTAATTTTTAAGTTAGATTTAGCAGAGGCTTTTATCCAAAGTGACTTGCAGGGTGAGTAAAGTGATAATAATTGTAATGTTTCTATCACATTATTAATAGAATTAACTGCAATAAATTGACACATTAAATCTCTAAAGCCCTAAATGTTTTCAGTTTATATGTTGCATGCAAAAGAATGCTGACATAAATTACATACTATATTTGAGAGGATCTGATCTTAAAGTATTCCCTAATCAGTTCCTTTACATATATGGTAGCAAAGCCTACAATCCATGGCTACTATGTATAAACAAATCGGCTTCTAGGCAATTCTTGCCCTGAATTCACCAAAATGTATTTAAACAAACTTTAAGTCACATTACAGCACTTATTTGTTTTAACAGTTCACTTCCAAGAGTACAACTCATGACTGGGGAAAGTAAACAAATAAAGGGAAGTTCTTGTTTTCTGTTTGTTTTATTTTGTCTATGGGCATCACCATGAATGTATGTTTTGTACATGGTGTTTGCTATCCAAAGCAAGACTGTGTTCAAGCAGTGTCTGTCTACAAGTGTCTGAGACCAATCTACAAGTGGAGATCTACCAGAGCCTTTTCACCCCTTCAGTAAGCAACGCCTTCACTTTATGAAGGTGTCATTGAGTCCATTAACCCTCGTCAGCTGAAAGTTCATTATTAGTCTACAAATCTCCCACCAGGGGAAATGTTGAATCACCACAATGTGGGTTGGCTTCTTCTAAAACATTTGATTGTTTACAACATTCCTATAAAAGACAATAGCCAAACTAAAAGATCTTCAGCCATCAATACTATAATATAATCAATACTAGAAGCCTATTGGCTTCTGTATGGGAGTACTATAGATTACTAAATCAACACTGATGGTGTTTCCACATGGAACTTTATCATTTTTTGCTTAATTTTCTTTCCCAACTAAATCTGTGTAAGCGTTTTCCATAGGCTAAATCTCCACCAAACCTCTTGTTTCCTTGGAAAACATGACAGAAAGCTTTTGGCTTTGTATGCTTCAGCATTCCTTCTAACAGATTGATTTGGCAGGCATTCATGAGAATTCTTCTCAGATTGCTCTCATCCATAATGTTCCATTAATCAAGTTTTGGTCAATCACTCACTTCCGTTCAGTTGTGCATCATAAATATGACCCTTCACGTTCCAGAACTGAGTGTGCTTCTGAAGATTCAGGAAAGTGGAATCCTTCAGCAGAATTTTCACTCATTAGTTGATGGAATACTGTTCCTTTGGAACATCAATACACTATTTTTCCTTGAACTATTTTTGTAGGCCATTCAGAGGAACACTTGAATCCAGCCAGTAAATGATGCCGTCATCTTTTTTGGTAAATCATCCAATTTCACTGAATTATAAATGCCACATATAAATTTTGCTCATTTTATTGCTAAATACCCAAATGTATTTTTATGTTTATATTGCATCAATATATTTGTACATGTATATTGTATTTAGGTATTAAGCGGCCACAGAGACTTGGGTGAGAAAAACACAGAAGCAATAAATCGTAAGGAGATTTATTTTATTTCTTTTTTATAATATAAAAAAAAGTATATATAAACAAAAATACGACTGTCCACATGCCTTTGCATAACACATTTGTTTAACAAGAGCTGCTTCTATTATTCTTACACACATATGTAACCATATGCTTTTTTAGTCTGCGTTGTGTTGAAAATTAATGTAGAACGACAGGAGAGCGCCGGATTGGGTCTGTATAGAAAATGTATTTTTATATAGACAGGCTTCATATATAAGATGCTACCTTAGAATCATATATCACGACAGCTTCAGCTCACACATCAGTACACTCTTTCGTTCAGGAGAAAGACGGAAAATACCGTTAAAAGAGCAATACAGCAGGTATGGCTGCCTTGGCCGAACCACTTTGTTGTAAAAGGGGGGGAATCACCTCCTTACAGACCCTTTTTAATGTATTTTTAGAAACACTCCTTTGAACAATTACAGAACAGCATTGGAATGCTTATTAACAGGAAAATCTAGTGGAATAAAACTATTTAACCTTGTTATACATACATAATACATGCATATTAAACACACTCTTTGTATCAATGACTCATACTTAAATGTATTAAAATGTAATCATGTTGTGACATTGTGCCGTTGTAATGTAGTGCTCATGTAGGTTACTGAGTTCTACACTATTAAGACTGGTACAATTGCCCCTGAAACAGGGAAAATCTTTTTTCTTTTATGTTCATCTTGTGTTCTAGCAACAACAAAACAGGAGAAATGTAATAAATATACAATTTTACAATTTTACTGATTTGGAATTTTCTTTATTTGGAATTTCTATTAATTTTGTAAAGGTTTTGCAGCATTAAGCCATAGATTGAAGACAGCAAAAATTACACAGGCCTTAAGATCAGGCAGGCAGATGCTTTGACTGCTCTAACATGCCAAACACGAAAGCTAAATAAAATCAATTCATTGCCAGTAAAAGGGCATTGAAAACTATATTTGTCTACCGAGGTTTGTAACTGGAAGGAGAACAGAGAAAAACTGTTTAATCCTTCAGTAGAAATTGATAGGTGCAGAATGGAAAAAAGTCTCTCATTCAAAAAGAGATCCAGTTTCGCAAAGGGGAAAAAAATAAATATCAGTGAATGTGCACCATGGTTTTTGCCCTACTGTATTTGTTTAAGGGGCTGTCAAAAGCATTTCCCTAAAACTCCCATTTTCTGAGACGCTCGTAGTGAGATCTTCCGAACCACAGTAGTGGTACACTGACGGTCACTCTGTGGCCACATTATAGGCCAGTTCATCTTTCTTGGAAGTTAGAGGCAGCCACATGAAGGGCTTTGGGGAGAATGAAGGTTCTGCAGCCATCTGAGAAAGCTATGACGTCTGGAGGAGAACCTGGGCATCTCCAGACATGGCAATGAACATGAATGACCTCCTCATCAGGGCGAGTCACATAGAAACAAAGGATGAGTTGAAGAACATACAAAGAGCTTTAAATTGCCTTTAGCCAGGAGTATGATGGAAGGTGTAAACTTGCCTTACACTTAAAGCAGTGTTAAGATGAATTTATTGAATATTTAGTAGTTCTAGAGTACACATGGACATCTTTGAAGCATCAGATCTAAAAGCTGTCTGAAGCCACACCATAATGGCCACTGAACAAATCAAAGGCAGCAAAAGTGCCATTCATGTTTGTGGTTCACATATTAGGATGTGACTAAGCAAACTGTAATGTAAATAGCTATGTTAAAAATGAATCGTTGGCCAAAACCATTTTCAGGCGTTTAAAACTTGCCCTTCTCCTTACCTGAGCTAAACAAGGAAAGGCAGAAACCTGGCAGATGTCTTGCTATGACCTCTAAGAAAGAACCTTTTATGACCACTTGGACAGGCATTAGTTTTGACCTTAGCACCCTCTAGGAAAACATAATGGAACAGTGTACAGTCTCAGAGGTAGCAACCTGCCTACATCATTCACAGAGGTGTCCCTTGTGTGGTACTGCAGACTCAATGTATCCTGATTCTTAGTGTGGCTTGGAAAAATAGGAAGCCAGTTCTACCACTGAGTGTGAATGCGGATTGGCACAAACTTTACTGAGGGACCCGAAACCACAGCAGGCATCAAATTCACACGTTTTTGGTGTTTTGAGCATTTAGGAGTCCTTTGGTTGCATGAGTCACGCCTCTTCTAGGCTGAATCACATCTTGGGTGTGCTGGATCAGGCCATAGAAGTAGGAGAAGATCTGAGTCACAAATCAAGTGGCTACATGAGTACTGTGTTCCAATCTTAGACATACCTTTTGCAATTATCGTATTTAACCATAATGAAAGTTCTGGTTACGGATAAAAATACATTTGGAAATGCCACTATAAGTTTAAAATGGCTTGGCTTTGGCTTGGTTTACACACTATATGTCATGAAGAGAAGCAGGTGAGGTTTTGTGTGGCCGGTCTGTCTTGACATACACAGTAAACTACAGTGTGGGGCAATGAATATGTGTGACCCATTTACATTGGTGGTCTGAGCCAACAGAGTGTATTTCTCTATCTCTGTTTGTTACACACAATTATACACATTTATTTTCTTTAATTAGCAAAAAATGTTTTTATCATTTACAAATGAAGCAGTCATACATGTTATGTCCACCCAGCAATGAGGATAGACTGCAATTAACAATGCAATTTAGTAACTTGCAAAACAAGAGTGTGACTTAAAAACAAGTTTTAAACAAAAGGGTAGTAAACCACATTTAATCTACCATCAGATGTAATTAATTATTTATAATAATGCAAAAATAGTAAAGACCTGAATTATAAAATTGTAAGCTTCATAAAATGTGGTGTAAAAACAGTGATTCCATATTTTTGGAATCAAGCTATACCACTACCTTTTAAACAATGTCTCTTTACTTGGCAAGTTGCACTACTTTCAACTCTATACTGAAAACACAGTAGCTATGTGAGAGCTATGTGAGAGTAATGGAAATTGTGTCACTAAATGTTCCTAACCTGACAGTAGCCACTGTCTGAGTACAGACCAGAACAGTGGTTTGCCTTACTCACTGACAAATGAAGCTGCAGCTGCAAGCCTAGAATATCTCTTGAGTGAGATCTAAACAAACACTCTAGCATCCATGCCCAGTTCTACATCTATGGACTGATGGTCATTTTTTATACCTTATCTAAGCATGATGTACAAACTGGAAGCTCATCAGTTTGTCACACATCAATGGAATCACTGGTATATGACTCTGCCTCAGCCTGCTGGACAAATTTTGGGGATCAACATCTGCTCCTTGATGGTAACTTCAGAGCACAATGTGTGGTTAGCTGTGGCTAACCAGGGCATACATGAAACTTTAAAAGTTATCCAATGTTCTCTGCAGTGTATCAAAGAATGGGGACCGAATTCCCCATTGCCACACCCTTTTCCCATAATCCGAAAATTTGTCCTCATACTGATGGTGATGTCATTGGTTTCCAAGTATTTGTTATGATATGACTTAAGCAGGTGCTACTGAATATAAGTTATAATGTGTCTTAATAAATTCCAAATGATAATGCATTAAACTGTTCAGTGTTGCATAAATTGTCTCATGTCAAGCTTTGTTTGTCCAAGAATTCTTGAATATCAATTTTACTGCCTAAGAATAAGCCAATTGTTTTGAAAAACTGCAAAACAGCTGCACTATTTTTAAGGTTGTTGGAATATCTAACAGGCAGGTGCAAAGCTACACGTTTCCTCACTTTACTGTCTTCAAACTTTTGGTATGCTGAGTTTTGCCAGCTGGCTATAAAGGTGCACTCTGTTGGCCTGGCTTTTTTTTCCTTGGACAGATGGCCCGCTGCGCAAAATGGAAGATGTTATTTTTGCCAACTCTCAGTATAACAATCTTCAAGTGTTTTGGTATCATTTTAATTGGAGATTTGGCCTGAATGCTATTTTAGATTCATGTCCAACTATCTAAACCATAAAGCAAATCAGAGTTCTCTGTTCTGAGGAATAAGTTTTCACACACCACACATTAGCCTATAAATGCAAACAGACATTCTCAGCCACTCAATATCTGGTCTGTTTCTCAATGCCAAAACTTGTTCTATTTTTGTTTATTCAAAGAACAGCCACATGAAATTGGACTCAGTGGTAGTAAAAAAGTATTTCTCAGGGAGCTGTATTTATGAAAATGCAAAGTAATAATGTGGTCAAAGTAATAATCCATTAAGCATAATACGCTATTATAGTTAAAATATTGGCACTATGTGATGGGAACTTCAGCATTGTTGAAATTTCCATTGCCTAAAGCTGTATTGAGTATTATTGAATGAGCATTAATGGCACATGAATCTTAATAAATGTGATTCACATGTTGAAGAACATCTTGCTGTAATTCTTGCACAAGCCTAAAGTTGTTTCAGATATATTTCCAGGAAGTTGGTTTTGGTAGGAGTTGTCACACCAGCTATGTTTTTTTAAATAAAATCTCACTCTTTTCTTTCAGAGGTCTGTCATAGTCATCACATAGTACATAGTACAGTAATACTGTTTTTGCAGTGCTCATTTGAGTTCTTCAGTCAAACTTTTCTGATGCCAAAATGTGGCATGCAAGACGGCACAGGAAATCAGAGAAAATTGTCAAAGGCATCATTCAATCTGTCACCCTGCTTCCCTTCCTACTCACTGACTGTGACAGATCCTCAAGTTAAATGGTGAGATTCATTTCCAATCATAACAGTTGGTACGTGTTGCATCCCTCAGCATTACTAAGCTGTTTTGGGTCAGATACCACAATGCCAAGCTTAGTTCATTCTCCATAGATACAGCAAATTAATTTGCCAGGGATTTATCCAGCTGGCTTATTAACAGAAGACGTGGCGAGATTACAATCGGATGGAATGTAACATCATGTAACAAGCCAACATCTGGTAAGATGAGGTCAAAATTTAAATTTGCCGGTCACAACTCGGTATAGCCTGACTAGCTCTATCAGTCTTGGCACTTTTATTGGTGTAAGAAACCTTCCCAGCTGGCATGGACATCTACATGTCAAAATGAAGGCTTTAGCTGTCTCTAAATTGCTCCTCCATTATGGCTTTTTTACACATTGGCTGAGTGAAAAACAAACACAAGATTTATTTGTTCCTTTAATGTGATGCCTTCGCAAAACCCAGAGTACTTGAAGCTGATGAAATAGTGCAAACACTACAGATGGCAGCTACTCCATATTAACCACTCTTGCTACACACAAAATCCCTCATGCTGATTTCCTTATAAAACAAGACAAAACATTTGGATCATACCACATATAAGAGAACAACCCTCTTGATTTAACCAACCTGTCTAAATATTGCCATTGTTCAAATGCGCTAAACACCTGCAACAACTTTATCAATCCCTTAATGAATCTCAGACAACCAGCGAGTACAGGAACTAGTCAGGAAAAGCCTTCAAATGAAATCTGTCTTAGCCTGTGAGTCTTATCACAGTCAGCCTCTACTGATCATGCAAAATAATTACCTGGATTTAAATTGATCCTCTTCAGGCTCTTTACAGGCCTTTATCAGATTCAGATTTTGAATGATATCTGAAGTCAAACCCATTTCTGTTGCCGTGAAAAACACCTGTGTATAAACCCGTAACCATATAAATATCATCTTTCATCACACAGATGGGTGCTGGGACTGTAAATGTGGCCAATGAGCCATTTAAAAAACATAAGGTTTACTTTGTTTTTTTGGGCTATTTAGAATACACCAGGCAAAAGCAAAGCTTTAGCAGTTTGTTTATTTTGACACATTTCTTTGAATGTGCAGAGGGCTGGATGTGACTTAAGGTCATACTGCAGGGCTGGATGTGACCTGGGATTTTCCAGACCTCTGCAACAATGCATAAATAGATTCTTTGTGCACCGTGGCTGTGCTTCAACATTTGTCTATCTTTTATCTCTATGATGCAAAAATCCTCTCAGTCCAGCAGATGTTATCAAACGCATACTAGCCCTCATCCAAAACAATTAGTGTTCCCAAAAGCCATGCTTCTATTTCACTGCTGACCATATGTCAATTTCTCACGATATTCTTCACTGAAGTACCTCATTAAAATGTACTTAAATGTGTATTTAGGAGTATCTGCAGCTGAACAGCAGCACTGATATTGAACGAATGCGTTATAGTTCCCTGACTGCACTCTAGAAAGCAAAGTGTTATTACAGTTGACAGAGGATATTGTTGTCTTTCAGTTTGAGACTTTTTTTTACTCCACATGTCATTTTCCCACCAATATGACTCAACTTGTCCAACTCAAGCATGTTTCAGAAGACAGACGTATAGTCTCAAAAGGAACCTGACATATCATACAAGAAACAAAAATGTTGCGCTGGTGACAAATGCTACTATTTCAAATCCTACATGACCTTTTCTTGCAGGCCATGAATGGGACATTTTTAAACCCACAGAAAAGCTGCTGCCTCTGGAAGTGAAGGCCCAGAGCTGTGGAAAAGGGAGGTCTTTTCCTGGTAAGTGTGGAGGAAATAGTCGCAGAAGAGTGCGACATTACCATCTGCCTGGCAACCGGTATTTTCCAGCGTTGTGATCCAGATGGCAGATCTATGTCAATGTCATGTCTGTTTTTTTTATTGCACAAGTCAGACAAAGACTTGCTTCACCTTCCTGTTTATTTGTTCCTGTGCTCACTATGCAAAAGCTGAGAAATTTGGCTCTTTCCACCCTCTTCAGGTCTGGTAAATGAATCCCAGTGCAGACACTTCCAAAGCAATTGTGTCACTTTTATGGCAATAGTCGTAACCGCCCAGTGCCCAGATCTAAACAAACTAACAATATGAATGAGGGTTTTGTTAGACTATAAGAGTAAATGAAGAAAATATGGTAGGCTGGCCAAAACACAAAGTAACATCACAAATCCTGTTGTGGCTGGTATTACTGGGATATCATTTAGGGGCATTTGAAGATAATAAAAAAGGCGTACATAATAAAACTGTGTGTACTGTTATGAGTCCTGTTATGAGTAATGAGAAATTTATTTAACTTTGCCTAAAAAAGGTTACACATTTCCTGTGAAAACCTTCACATTTATTAGATTTATACCTTTTTATAAATGTTTTTATTCTTAAAGGTTTACATTACACTTATGGCTCAATTATTGTTAGCATTGCAGATTTTTATTCGTAATCATTTTAAACAAAAGAGTGATTTATGGGATGTAAAGTTTGAGGTGGAAGATGACCAATCATTTCATCAAGGGCTTCTGATCTTCAAAGGAAGTTTCTAAGAATTAGGAGGATATAAGTAAAATTTTACTTTAAAAACTTTTTAAATAGTGATCAGACAAAAGACCCACCCACATAAACAGATGATTCATCACTGGCTGTATAATTGCATACATCTTGTCCCTGACTATATTATTATTATCACATGCATCCAACCACTATGAAACAATATAGAAGGGTGTATGTGGATTTTTGTCCTTGCATATTAAAGCCTTTCCCAGAGATAAATAAAGAAACGTGTGTTTTTTACAGCACGCACAGGTCAACAGAAGGACTGTGGCAGACTGGTTCTGTTGCACAGAACCTTGAGCACACACATCACCGAACAGTTTTGCAGTCTACTTCTCATTCACCTTGGCTAAGCACTGAAGCAACACAACCCACTCCAAGTTCAGTCAGACACCGTCAACTCCAAATGTCTTTGGTCAATACATAAATTAAGCACTACAAATTAAGTTTTCTCTGTGATTTATGTCACTAGGAAAATACATACAGTTTCAGAGGTAAGAGGTCAGATCTGTTTTCATTAAAAAAAACTCTTTTCAACCTTTATAGGCAAAATTATATTTGCAGACTCAAATGTACCCCCAAATATAAAAAGCTCTAGGTTTTCTTTCATGGTGCACTGAATAGCTTTCTTTAAAACATCATAATGCACTACAAAACAAATTATTGATTAGAAAGTTACATTCACATTTTTTTGGCAGACACTTTAATCCAAAGCGACTTACAGTGATTTTAGAGTGTACATTTTTTATCAGTACTTGTATTCCTGAGTTCAAACCCACAACATTTGCACTGCTAATGTAATGCTCCACCAATTGAGCTACAGGAACACACAACATTCTATGTTTTCTCTGTTTCAAGATTCAACATATAGTTCAAAACACAAATTAAAACTGTTCTAAGTTTGAATCATTTTTGTGAATTCATTTTGTGAAATCTTTAAAACTGAAAGTCCAATATAATCACATTTTTGTAATAGTTTTTGGGTATGTGTGTGAGCACAATAAACCAGACTGGCCTATATATAAAATATATAATGATGGCATATTTCAACAAATCTTTAGAACAGTTTTCTCAAAACAAGTGTATAATATAGATGTGCAGGTGGGGCATAATTACATTTTTAACGAACTAACTGAATGTTTGGATTTAACACTTGCTTTTAAACCAACAGAACATGACATAAAATCAGAATCCTACAATATATTTTATGCAATATGTGTTGAGGTATCAGATGTTTTAAATTTTACAATATTTGTTGGCCAGTTTTTTTTTTGCCTGGCCAACATTTGCAAATATATGAATTTGTCACAAATACCTTATTTTTACTAATATATTTAATTGTATCATGCCCCATGCCATTTCTGACCACTTACCCCATGGAGTATGACAATATGCCCCAATACTGGAGGACAACTAGCTCTGTTGTCCCTTATTTTAAAAGTCACAATATATGAGTTATGGAGGCCAAATTGCACTACTGTATTACTTTACATACATGTTTCATTTTAATTCATAGATTTGTGTATGTAATGTATTTGTTCTCTTTTTCCGTGTTTCCCAGCTGTGACCTTAACTGATGGACTGGCATGTTAGATGGAATGTAACAGAATCTTTCCATGGTTCAGCCAGTTAACAGCTCTGGACGGCCAGAAACACTGAACAGGAATTGGTGTTTAACAATTGTATATGTGGGGAATTTTCTTTCAATTAATTTCACCACAATGACGTTGTTCCTAAATCTTCATGTAATAACCATAACAGACGGAGCATTTTAAAAATTAGGTTTGTAGGCTTTATGATCAGTGGGATATAGCACACGAAGTGACATCCGTAGCAGCTCTCCAAATCATCCCTTTAAAAGAGATGTGAAAAATATATCAAACAGTTGGGTGGAACTCAAATATCCAGATGGTTGACTCCACCAAAACTCAAAGCAATTTTTAAGTCATGTGTATTTATAAAATCCTCTGACTCACATGTCTGTTGCCACTGTCTTACATCTGTAAATCCCACATTTGAACAATGGTGAGGAAAAAGCCTGACATAATGGCATTTGATCCTGCAATTTAAATCTTTGCAGTTTATTTCCGAACTCCCTTCAAAATGTATCTCCTGTCTGAGGGCTTCACAGCACAATAAAGGGTCTGTGATCAGGATGACTCACTCACCTGCTGTGTTTAGAGGAAATATCTCATTTATTACTATTTGATGTATTAATACAACATTGAAATGTCTGAAGCGTCTGAGGACTGTAAAAAGTAATGATCAAGCAATCTCATAAAACAACACGGGGGTCTGATTGTGGGTGCACTGTTTCAAGTGTTGTACATTTTGTAGGGATGAATCTGTTTGTACTGCAATCCTCATTACCTATACTGTATCTATGTTTGTTAAGCCCGGAACATAGATACAGCATTGATGTGGCTGTGTTTATCAGTTTCATGTCTTTGACAGTCCAACTAGAATCAAAATAAGATCTGAGTGGTAGGATAAAGTTTGATTATTAAACTCAAGCCCTGATTAGAATGGGGAAAGTTTAACACACAAACTGCTAAATCACATGTAATTTGAACAAAAACTTAACATTAAACAAACTAAATATTTAATGATGCGAAACAGGAAAGTACATGCCATAATATTACTATGGTTACAAATTCAAATTTAATCACTGTAGTAAATGTGCCAGCATGGAAACGCATCATCTACAGTAAACATAGCTGCTCCTAGTTGTTGGTTTTTTAGGGGCAATAGAGGTAAATATTAATCACAAATGTACAAGTAGCTAAGCCCTGCAGACTTTGGTGCAACTGTCCCCTGGAGCACACGAGTCAGGATTGCTACCACATGTCAAGCAAGTCCAACGAGGGGTGGTGGAGTCTGTTCTCCATAGTCCAATAAAAACTTCACTTCAAGTTTCACTGAACTTAACGCAATGCATTCTGGGGGTGTTCACACACATCTAACATCAGTAACTCAATAACATAAAACAGCATAATTTTGCTGGCTACGGTTTAGTACAAACTTTGCATTGGAAGTGTGACAATGATGTCCAAAAATGATTGGTGGAAGTTTACTATGTTTTATACATATCTCCATGACATTTCTCAGCTAAACATTATATTTGAGGATAATGTCTCAGCTGTTAACAGTCAAAACATTACTAACTCAAAGATAAAATCTAGTCACAACACACAATTTGATCCCACAGTCACAATGGACAGACCATTTGTTCCGTTACATTGGCAGTTATGAATTTATCAATAGTTTCAAATATGCAAAGTAGATTCAGCCATGCAAAACAGGGATAATATGAACAGAACAAGCAAATTTACAACAGGCGAGGCATTAGTATACAACTGTTTTGACTGTCTGAACAATATGACATCATAGGCATAATACCTAATTACATAATACAGAAAAGCAGAGTGAGGTTTCCAGAGTCACCACAAATAAATTTTTTTGTGCAATCATAAAGTTTTTTTTGAGTCCGCACAAAGGCACTTTTTAAAAACCTTTTACCAGTGACATGTTTTCACCCTCAAAAGCTTCTACAAATTGTGAGCTCAAAACCTCTGTGCTCAACGTACATCTATGCGAGTGTAGGCAGTCGTTGTTGCAGCATTGTAGACTGAAGATTTTATAAACCACGATTATTAGCAATGGTTTTGGTACAATTCGACCAAATTGTTGAAGTACATATAGGGAAGAACTTGAAGGCCAGTAAACTCTTCTAGGACAGAGCTAGAACAGAGCTATAACTTTTCACAATAACAAGTCATTGATTCAACTGATTCGTTCAAACAACGATTTATTATAGCAAATGACGTAAGGAAACACCCCTGATTGTTGCTCAATGACGTGCATCCGTGGCTCTTATGGAAATGTTTCTTATGGAAATTTATCTCAAATTTGAGGGTCTTTTTAAACTATTTTCTTGTGAAACTTTGGATTTTAGTGAATTTTCTTTGGAGATTATTTATGTGTGCAACATAAAGAGTGAGGGCCCTTTTCTAAAGGGCAAGCAGAGGTCCCTTCTGTCCTAAGAAGCACATTTCAAATGAAATGGTTGAAACATAGCAAAGGGCTGCTGGTTGAAGGGCATTTCAGTTGTTACCTGCCGCACTGGAATAGAACCAGCAACCTATTGATCACAAGCCCAGACCAAAACTGGCCTTTGTCCTTTATCTTTTATGCATAACAAATCAGCTGTCAGATATTAAGTTTGCCCCTTTTGCATGGGCTGTTATATCAGTTCTCCTAGTAACCTCAGTTCTCATGACACCCAGTGTTTTTGCTAATGATGAACAATGCAGTCAAGAGGAACTTTGCTGAAGAACTGACAAAATGGAATTAATATTGCTTCATCTTTACAGTTGTTTGTGTACTGTGTGTAGAATGAACTTCCCAACTTCTCACTTACAGGTGATACTGTACAGTACACTTAAAAAACAACAACATTAGTGCATCCCAGGCAGAATTTGTTCATTTGAAAAGATGACACAATCAAATGACATTAAACGTTTTTATATTTTTATATTTAAAAACCATTAAAAGCCTATCTTAATATGAAGAGACAACTATAAAAGCAAGCCAATGCTAAGTTGATTTCCCTGAAGAGTGTAAACAGTGGCTCTGTGGTGCTATGAAAGCATTGCTCTGTTTGTTTGGGCAGAGTCATCTATCATACCTGCAGAGTTTTCTGTTCTCAATCATCTCAATTGCACAGTCTACTTTTGAGTTGCTGTTAGAGAAAGAAGTTTAATGCCAAGGTAATGGTGTAATTTTTGGCATCCAGGAAATTGCTAAAGCTACCAGTCATACACTGACCCCATCCTGACTAACTCAACATACTGCAGGAACATTGATTTAACTAGATGACTGGGTTTGGAGAAACCAATCATATATAGGGTCATATCATAACACTAGTTCCAAAAGGCATTAATGAAAGTTATTACAGTAAAGACAATTATGCTGGGGTCAAAAACATTGTAACACTCTGTGATGTCCACTAATAATGTCCAAGATTTTTACATCACAAATAATCATATGGTAAGACTAAGTAATATTCTTAGTCTAATATCCTTAAACAAATTTCACAGATGAAAAAATTACAAATTGAGAGTGTAAATTAGCCTACAACAGACCACCTACACCAAATCTTAGCCAGTTTCAGTTTTATTGTAAAGTCTTTGTCCATACTGCAAGTCATTATGGTATGACATAACTGCCATCCCCTTCGCTCTTCTGGTGTGAATCATAATGTACTTCACCAGCTAATTGGGGGGGTTACCATTAAACCACATGTAAACAATTAGTCCCTACAACAATAGCCGTGCACAGAGTTAGACTTAAACCCTAAGTTAACCCTTATAAGTAGAGCTATGATAAGTGTTCTTATTTACAATTATAGAATAGATTATTCTGACACATAAAAGATGAGCAATCTTGACCTGACCACAGTTTCCATCAATGAGGAGCAAATGTGAGGGGGAATTACAATTTACGAGGAAAATCTGTCCTGCCAAGATATTTTGCTGCAAGTTTTCCTTTCAATAAATCTTAAGCCTGCATTTTTCATCACTTGAGGTCAAATAATCGGATGCAATTATATTAGAGATTCTTCAGAAATGGGGATGCACAATTGTCTTCAACTTGCCACACCTCAAGAGTGAACTGTAAGTTTATTATGACCACTGAACTCTCCCTAACTCAACAGTTCAAATGGTTAGATGGGAGAAAGATCTAACTCTCTACTGTAACTGAGAAATGGATTTTAAGGCCAGCTAATAATATATTCATAAATTACTATCAGCCACAAACGTAAACACACAAACTCTACATGTAATAGCTGTAGGAGGAATTACATTAGTAAAATAGGAAGATAATTACATCTGTTGGTCTCAGGCCATGATGTTTTTGGACCCTTATAATATCAGTCTTAGGATTTTAGGAATATATGTCTTTATCTGTAGACCACCATGCATGATTTTTAATTATATTTTGATTTTAAATGATGTATTTTGAGAATATCATTTATATTTTATCTCTGAAAACTAATACAAGCTGTTGGCTTCAACAAAGGGAACTTCTCAATATTGAACTGGAATGAGGTTGTATCCTAAATGAACTTTACAGTTATTCTAAAATCACAGTCCTAGTATGACCAATAGTAATCAAACACTCAGCCTATCATGATGAATTGCTAACCACTAATGTGCTGTTAAGCAATCATTTGCGATTAAGCGGTGGTGGTGTGCTTGAATAGCCAGACAGGTTTTAAATACGGTATCGTCACTAACATATGGGAAGCAGCTGTAACTAATTCAAATATCCAGCAAGTATTTGAATGAGAGCTCTTGGGGCAGTTCTTCAAAATTACAAAGTCACATTTCTGAACATATTTACCTAGTTTGAGGATTGGGTTTTGCTGAGGTTCATAGACTCCAGAGAGGGTCCAACCATCTGTGGAAAATTAGCGCAACCATGAACCAATAAATACTTTGCTAATTACAGTTTGTAAACTAGGGGAACAATAAAGTTCTCTTTTGCTTGTTAATAAAACTTCTCCACAGCTCAGACAATCTTATGTCTTAAATTTTTTTCATATTTATATGTTTATGTAAATACAGTTAAAAAAACAAGTGAAGCCCCTGTCTTGTCTATTAGTTATTATTGTCACAATGGCAACACTTGCAGTGGTCCTGACATGCAGTGGTAAGAAGGTACTGCATTCTGGACAGTGTTTAAAAGCCAGACGCAGATATGATAAGCTCTGACAGACATCTGTAAAACTCCCTTCTTATTCCATCCTCCTGAGCACAGTGAAGTTTCCACTGCAAAACATGGATGAATAAAAATTCCAAAAGGAATTCAAATTCATTAACTTTTATTCATTTTTTTACAACAGTGGTGTGCTCAGACAGCCTCTCCCTGGATCCAAAGATATTTATGTGTTTTTACAGTATGATAAGAGTTGAAACATTTTCTTCAGTACAGATTTTAGAAAAGCCATCACTTACACCAGTTTACACTGAATACAATTAGACAAATGTGAATATTGTCCTGCTGTAACCATATCCTGTTCTGTTTTTTTTTAGCGCAAGACACATTATAATTTACACGAAGCCATTAATGAGCTATTAGTGAAACAGCTTGTAAAAGAATTGTAATTAATTCCTAGGTACCACCTAAATCTTAAAAACAGGATAACCTGCACCCTGCTTTGGCTCCCTGTTGTCAGTCTGAGTGTATATCAGAAAATCATGCTTTTAACCGCCTACAGTAGCTGCTGTTATTACCAAGAACCCTGCTGGTAAAACCCAGCAGTGTGTGTGTGTGTTAAATTCCATTCTGTTCTGTCATTTATAGTCTCAGCTAAAGAAATTGTGTGAAACATTAACAGTAATGCTTCTGTGGTCAGCCTATATTCCATTACGTAAAACATCACTATCCATACATTATGAGATACTGTAAATATATAAGTGTGTGGGTGAACTGTATATATGTGCCTTTAAAAAAAAGCTCTTAAGAGGAAATGTCTCTCCCCATGGCTCATGCTTTTTTGCAATGCCAATAAACTCGGCACTCTGGAGATTGAATAACTGTCTGTATTTAAACAGCTGCAATAATGTAACGGAGAAGCTTGTTTGGGTAAGACCTATCCCAAACAGTTTTGTCTATAGACTTTCTGTTAGACAGACCCTAACGCCACACTCTGCCTTCTCATCCAACAGGAGATCCAGGTGAGGCAGGAAAGTAGAAGGCCAGGAGGAAAAAATGGGGAAAACCGGCCCACCTGGCCTCCGAGGTTCCTGAGACGTTGTTGGTTTGTTGTTTAACGAATCAGTAACAGATTAAAGGGAAGTTGGTTAAAGCAAAACTGTTTAAAATAAATAGCCCCAAATACCCTGTAAACTCCAATCAGCTGTTTGGTTTCAGTTAATTACAAGCCATTACAATTTTGATATTCTTTCTAACTATCTACTGTATGGGATAATCAAAAGAAATAAGCAATGTGTGTTTTTAAATGAATGAAGTCAGAACTGTAGGTCTGCTCAGAGGATAAGCGTTCATGCAGTTGCTTTCATAGCAGGACGAAACAGACACTTGTTTCAGAAGTTCTGGGAATGTCTGTCAACAATCTCTTCAGAAAAGGAAAGTAATTTCTTATAGTGCCTTTTAATTATGAGGCTTTGAGAATCTGAATATAACAACTACAATTCCAAACTGACTTGAAAAATGTGTCAATGCACTGATTGAGCTGCTGGAATTTTAAGAATTAAAAAGTTACCAAAGGCTATACAGTGGTCTCTTCTATAGCATGCTGAAGGTTTGGTTCTGGTACAATGTGAGGAAAGAGTTTGACCTGAAGTCAGATGTCTGATGTGTGTCAGCCCTCACAGGGCATTAGAGCAGAGCTGGAAGACAGTCAGTTTTTGCCAGACCACATCTTCCCTTGAAGGAAGTCACATCAGAGACCAGCAGACATGTTAATTGCGGTCTGGGGCCACAGTGTCGCCATGTGTTCAAAGATGGAAGTGTAGTCAGCGGTGCTCTCCTGTACGGGCCCCTTCCAGGCATGTGCTGTTTATCTACCAGTACAAGTTAGACTGGAAGTACAATCACAAAAAGACATGCCCTCTCTTCTATAAAAAAATGCCAAAAGGAAAAGAAATGCCAGGAAGGATCGTAGCCTGTTTTTTCACTTATGACCACAGAGGCATTAAGGTTCAGAATGTCAGCTTACTGCAAACTTTATTTTTAGTGATGCACCTAAACATAAAATACTAAAAATATTACTATACAGCACATGGAATTCACTAATTCTACATCAACAGTTTTACATCAAACAACAACTGACATGACATAAAATGAAATTACTGTGAGTATTGAGTACCTTGTGATTTGAAAGATAATTACAGATGACGTGACATGTTAAGAAATTTCCCATCAGCATTCATCGGCGCACATTCTCGAATCCTGGAAGGGCAGCTGAACATTCGTCTGAATAGAGCAATCCAGGAACCAGTGGGTTTAACTGGCAAAACTGTGGCAAACATTGTGCTAATCCGTTTTAAGCAAGTACAGGAAATGATCATCCCATAACTTAATCAACATAACGCCCTCAAAACGAACATAAAAAACATTCACAAAAACAGGAACTGAATAACGTTTTAAAGTGGGGTATTCCAGGATGTAATTTTTTAGTCATTTAGATGTTTCTGTTCTACACATAATTTTTTTAGATATTCAGATGGTTGTCTACTCCACAGATCACTTCATAAACGCTGTCTGTGGTTTTTCAACGAAGTCTGCCTTGTAATTGAAATATCTGAACAAATGAAGCAATCACATCTGATGGCAAACAGTAACACAATCGCTTGCTTTTGGGAAGTGGATGAACACATGAGTTGGGAACTTGGGAGTGAAATGTATGGAAATGCCATATCCACTCAATCAACATAAGTAATTGCAGAGATGATTCTGAATGACATTTCAGAACTGAAAGAAAGAAGGCCCATTATTCTTTGGCGAGGCCCAGAATTGCTTATTACCCATTTCCAGATGGATATTTGCTTAGGAAATTTGGTCCGAGGCTGTCACGAGCACTCTCAAAAACAGCTATCTCAAACCTTTTAACTAGCTGGAAAAATGCAATTGATTAGATTTATACTAAAAGCTACTGACACAAAATAATTTTGCCACACACAAAACTTTGATTGAGGTTTAAAGAGCATAAATGTACTGAGACTTACTTTGCTTTGATAGTGTACTTGTTTCCTTTGGATAAGTGTTGTTTTTCATAAATTCTGGCAATATCCTTGTTTTCTCTGTCCACAGGCCTGGCCAGTGAATACTGAAAGAAAAGAGTCATGGGCCAAATGGGAAAAATAGGCCCTATTGGGGACAGGGGGAAAGTGACCTTTAACCACATAGTCCTGGTGAAGAATGTTAGCCTATGTTCTAGTGTCAAAATACACTTCAAATGCTGCTACCAGAACCTTGGCTGGGATTACTTAGTAATCCCAGTAAATTAGATCAAAACCTTATAAGTAAAATCTCTGTGTGTTTTTGTGTGAAGGTTAAACAATTTTACACAGAGCTTTAATCACCATTAAAGGGACAAGAAAAGTGCTATTCAATGATAGATCTGGTCTTCAAAACATAGTTTTTCATTTTTTGATGTCATACTTATCAGGGTAGACATAATAGATTTGGAACTAAATGTTGAAAATTTACAAAAGAAAACAAGCATAGCAGATTTACTTTCCAAAGTTTTTACTTTTTATTCATGAACAATCACTGAACACTCGGTTTCGAAATAAAGTGCATGGTGGTCGTTCATTGACCATTTGTCCTGTTGACGACGTGAAATGACGCCAGTGTTTAATTTGTACACTGCTGCCATCTGCTGGTTTTTATCCGCTTCTACAGAATCTGTCATGATTGATTGTGTGCGTGACCATAATATGTGACTGAACCATGTTAGTTCCGTTAATCGGAAATCCAGATTTTAATGTATTTAATAGACATGTGTATTTTAAGGCACTTGAGTGTGTAATTAACCATCAGCAAAACATTTTTCTTTGTTTTTATATTCTCTATTGTGATAGTTAATTGGTCTCCATGGTATTGGACAACATGTCTGTAAGAAACAATACACAAAACCTTCAGCTTATCCACACGAATGATCCAGAGAAAACACTAATAAACAGGATAACATGCAAAACTAATAAAATATGTTTAAATGGAGGAAAAGTTGTGCATATGATTCTAGAAGTAACTTCACTTTTATATGGTCTCAAAACCATTAGTGGATGGATGATGTCGGTTCCTCTCCACACAGATTCACACAGGTTTCTAGCAGAGTAACCAAAGCAGTTATGCATTAAAAGCTAAAGCATTGGCCACTCAAGTTTGACAACCAGTGTCCAAATACTTTATTTTATTTTTGAATACCTAACTATCACAAAACCTATCAAAAGTATTTTTTCTAATTTGCTCAACAAGTGTGTCTGTTTACTTTACAAAATAAACACTAATTGATTTGATATGTTGTTATTGACATTTGCACACCTACATTCCCAGTCAAATGTCTGGAAACATTTGACTAAAATGATTCTTATCATCATAAAAATGTTCAGCTGAAGCTTAAATGTTTTAACTTATTATTGAAACCATACATAGAGAAAACACTCTGGCAAAATTTAAGCAAATAGTGACTATATTAAATATCCTAGAAAATAACCCAGTTTAATTTATTTTAAATTTTACTGTCACAACATAATTTTCCAAAGTTCTGTTTGGATTATTTTATCATTTGAATAGATTTACTGGTATTCTATGATGTAAAAAATATTAGTAAAGAATGGTACTGGTATTGTAAATGTGTTTTAAGTTTCAGAATGTAAATACTCCTGTAAGATTAGTGGCAGCCCATTCATACAGTAACTACAAAATGATTCATAACTACAATATAACTAGATGACTTGAAATAACAACTTTTTATGTTGCATGTCAAGGGTATTTCTACTAACAACACATGTGTACAGACACTAACTGGTGTTGTGTTTTTCCTTTAATCTCATTACAGTTATTCTAGTTGTCAGAGAGACAGAGTACAAGTTTTACCTGCTTGTAAATGAGTCGATTGACAGAAAGGCACTTCTGAAAATTGTAAGTAGCGTGGGGAACTTTACAATGAGATGTATAGTATAATAATATTTATTTATTTATTATATAATAATGTTTTTCACATTTGGTTAGCATATAAAACACACTTTAAAGATTCCCTGACAAAGTATATATCTATATTCAAACATATATCAGCTATATCTTTACAAAAGTATAAAAATATTATTCATGTAATCTTAAACAGCATGTATTACTGTCTGAATGGCAAGACATCAAATATTAAGCTGATAAATACCTGATAACAACAATATACTGTTTGGCTTTTCTTTAGGCTGTGAAATGAAATGTTACTCAGCACTGCTCCAAGGATCACTATAAGCTCATCCCCAAAGGCAATCATTTATAAAAGAGGTTCTATTTGTTAACATTAGTTTACACATTAGCTGACATCAGTTAATGAGCTAACTTTTTAACAGCATTAATTAGCTAGTATTTTTAATGCTAGTTATATCAATACTTGTTCATTTTTTGCTCATGTTAGTTCACCTATACTTAGCCTTATTTTTAGCCCTTAATAACAAACTAGGGGCTCGAACATATCAAACATTTACATCTGCACAAATTATTACATTTAGCTATAACGTTCTACAACCTAATATAATTACCACAATATTCACAGCTATTACAAATCACAGCTATGATTTTACTACTAGCTAACCTGCTTTCTATCACATTGGAATGTATTCCTTATATTTACCCGAGTATGTTGAACCCCAAGCCTTGCTAATCATTAACCAGAGTGTAAACGATTTTTTTACATTTCATCCAAACAGAAGAAATGAAGAGAAATGATAGGGCGATGGACACAGGTAAAAACACGAGGCATGTTTTAAAAATAATAGGTGAAACCGGTGACATTTAAGACATATTAACCTGTCTGCGGTCCCAGGGGTTTAGCTGATCTGGGAGCCAGAGAGGATGGGCGTGTCCGTGCACCTGTCAGACCTGTTCGTGACGCCCGACTCCCACTGGATCGTCCTGCTTGTTAGTTCCTCTTTGTTGAACCTGTGCTTGTCAACCTGAGAGAGGATGGCGGATACCCCGAACCCGGCCGCTACCACCTTCCCAACGCCTACCATTTCCTTACCGCTCGGAGTGGGAATACTGAAGACCTATTCTGGGGCTTTAATTTGTCTGGAAATTGTAAGTGTTTGTTTTTAGCTATTTGATTAGCAGTTGGATAACACATTTTGTTCATAACAGGCGAGCCCTTGTTTTCGGTTCGCAATTGTAAGGGGTCACGGCCTCATGCGCATAAAAATAACGTGCATTAATGATGGCTGCTGTGATCACTCGCATACACACAGTGATGCAACACGATATTGTATGTAAATACATAGTGTGTATGTACACACCTATTATACAAATCAGCTTTAGTGTTAAGTTAAATATTTGAATTCACATAGCCAGACTTGTGATCTGCGAGTTAGGACAACTAAGACACTGTTTTTGTCTCCTGATTTTAACAAATGGTTCCTCTATTGAGATTATCCATAACTCTTAATAAAACAGAGACACCCGTTTGGTTTTTCTTCAGGTGTTTGGTGGGTTGGTGTGGATATTAATAGCATCCACGAAAGTATCCGTGCCGTTGTTGCAGGGATGGCCGATGTTTGTGTCGATAACCATGTTCATTTGTTCGTCTGTATACCTCGCACTCTTTGTACTGGGCCTGGCTGACAAAATTAACACTGACTGGAATTTCATGGTATGTATTTACAGATTTTCACAATTCTCAAACTAATAGACATAGGTTTGATATTTAGTTACATATGTGTTAGTTTTTGTATTCAAGGTACCCACCAAAGTTAAGCACCTTGCTCAAGGTCACAGTGGCGGTACAGCATTTTAAGAGTATATTGCATTTTTAAATAGATAGCGCCCTCAAAATGACATTTCAATCATTATGCACTTATTCTTGTGTCATTTTAAACCTGTGTGATATGTTTTCTATCTCTGTAGGTAACACATATTTTGAATAATCCTAACAGAGCTGTTTTCCAAAAATTGAAAGTTTGTTTAATGGTGGCACCTAAAAGGACCATACAGGACTATTGAAGTAGTCACAGCAGCTTGTGTGCTACATTTCTAGACTTAAATTTCTAGCTATACAATACATGTGAATAACAATGTACCAGTCTGAATATGAGATCTGAGAGCTTTTTCTCATCTTAAGCTATCAGATAGCTTCCTAAGACTAGAAACATAGCATATATGGTGGCATGCAGGCTTCATGTCAATAACTTTGAATCTTGATGACTGCAGTCACAAGACATGGGAGAACCAACGAGATTCAAATAATTGACTTGGAGCCAGTGGGTAATCATATATGTTATCATATAGATGTTTACATTCAAACAAGCCATATTTCTCTCCAAATACACAAAAATATGAATCGTTTTCATTCACAAATGTATCAGTTCACTTCAGAAACCATTTATTACTAAACTGGAAAACTGAAGTGGTTTGGATTTCTTTGTGTATTTGAATTGAATTGATTTATAAAGCTTTAAAGTCATAAGCACTATTTACTGCCATTTTAAAGCTAGTAAGTCAGTATATGCATTTTTTGAAACTCGGATTATGTTTAGCTGAAGGAAGTTACATACACCTGATTGCTTGAGGGAAATACCCCCCTTGAGGGTATTTTTTGGGCTAATTTCCATTTTTGAGTGGAGGATTTCTTTAGGTAAAAAGTGTAACAAAAACAGTTTTAAAGGATTCTGTATGGGAAGTGGGTTGAGCTGACAAGCAGTTTCAATGCAGGGCTGGGTTACAAGCACAGTAGAAGGTTAGGCCTCAGGCTAAAGTCTTAGCACTCATTCCATTAGCAAGATCTAGGTAGACTAAGCACTGCCAGTTCTCAATACTGGCCATGGTCTTACCTGCAGTGTTCAGCAACATAATGATTGTAGTGTACAACACATTACAAACTACTACAACCATGACTAATGTTCATTGTTTACCACACCCAAACAAAACAATTTGTCAGCTCTGTTTATTGGATAAATGTGGCTATTAATACCAGTGTAATGAGGTAAAAATATAAACGTTTTGCTTTTTTGAATCACTTACTAAGATGTATAATTTCTTCTATTAATTTTTTAATGTTACTACTTGCCACATGGTACTTGTATTAGCATCCATTTTCAGTATTAATATCAAATTGATTCATTCATAAAAAGTCTTTAGAAATTTCTACTGACTACAGATATACAGATATACCTGTTGCATCACAAGAGTCAAACACAAACATACACTGTGCAATGTCTGTAAGGTCTTAAATACCAACTTTGTTGCACAACACAGCTAAAATTCAGCCTGACTCGGACAAGAATCATACAACTTGATAACCAGCTCAAATTCTAATGACAATTGCACAGTATAGCCAGGCTTTACCTCATGGACAGCCAGTGTCCCGCAGAGTTGAGCTCCAGCACACCAGCCTTAAAGTCTAGTAATAATGGAATCCTTGATTAGCTGGATCAGGTGTGTTTAATTAAGGTTGAAGCTGAACTCTGCAGGAAACTGGCCCTCCAGGAGCTTAGTCTGACACCTATGTTATTCCATACACATGCTAAACTCCCTTTTATTATGTTTATTGCTCACAGGATATGTTCTATCATTTCATCGCTTTGCTGTGTTACTTCAGTGCCTTTTTGCTAGAGGCTACAGTTTCATCCGCAGGTGTAAATATAAACAGCACTGCCTGCATACGCAGACCCAAAGGCAACATAATGACATTTCTGGACTATCGCGAATACAGTATAAATGTCGCTGCTGCGGTGAGTTGCTGATGTTTCTTTTTCGGTGTTGGTCATTTCAGGCTAAAGTTCTCTCAAACGCAAGAATTTTTTTGCACTTTACTGGCTGTAACATGAAAGCATTTCCCCATTTCCCCACACATATAAAAATATTTTCTGTTGTTAGTTTATTAAAATAAAATAAAATCAAGAATATCTCAAATTATTACCTAGTAAGTAAATAGCATGTAAAAATAATACATGTTTCTCTAATCTGTGGTACAAAAGTCATAGTAGTGTAATCATGGGATTTCCACTCCTGTTTTTAAGGAACATTTGGCCATAGTTAAAGATAATTAAAATCATAAAGATAATAGAGATCATAAAGATAATGTGAAGTGAAAATAGCCAAAATGGAAATTGTATTTATACAGGTAGCTCTGGCAAGAAACAAATACACAGATATACGGTTAGATGTGAGAAGATAAGATATGACATACGAGATGGTGAAAACTATGCAGAGAAGTGCGTGTTTAATTTTGTTTGCATACTTGCAGTGTTTAAACAAACATCCTCACTTGTGATTCCAGGAACAATTAATCTTTGAGCTTTGAGCATACAGTACAAAACCTGAAAAAAGCCATTGTACTGCAGTACTTAGTTGTTGCCAAACATGTTTGGTTGAGGTAGCATATGGGTTAGTGATATTTCACATAACTTCATGTTATATTGTGAATAACAGAAGGGGTTGGCCAGTAGCTATTGTGTACAAGAAAAACCCCACACACCCTACACCCAGTCTGATCTTCAGAACAATCTGTCATCAGAACACTTTTGCTTTTAAGTACTGTAGTTAGATAATCTATAAATTATTTTACGCATTAAAATTATTTTTCAATTTTTTTAGATGTGTTCACCCTAAGCATTGAGGCAGCAACAAAAGCAGTAAAAAACTCAGGTGTTAGTTTAATTTGTGTGTGACCAAACAGAAAAATTTAGGTCAAACCACTCATTTGTGTGTGTCAGTTAATAGTCACTTGATAGGTGAGGACCAATGCCTTTCAGCATTAACTATAAACACGTTTTTGTTGTTTTAGATCTTGATAGTGTAAACTGAAAACAAAACCAGGCATTCTGTCAGACAATTTATTATGTTTTATGCAAACAAAAATGATGTGTGTTGCAACAACAATAAGAACTCACACTTATGCTGTTGTAATAATGCTGTTGTTTCTGTCTCCACAGATATTTGCATTTATAGTGACTGTTTGTTATGGCTGTAGCATGTTGATGGGCTTCAGAAGGTGGAGGAAGTAACTGGTGTATATGTGACCCATCAGTAAAATGGATAAATGTCAGCTGTACTGTTATGGACATGTCTTAAGGTGATGTCACAGGTTTACTGCAGTCTCTAGGGCAGGGAAGGGCTGGGCAACCTTGTTCCTGGAGGGCCAGTGTCCTGCAAAGTTTAGCTCCAACCCTGATTAAACTTCCCTGCCTGTAGCCTTCTACTAATCCTGATTAGCTGGCTGAGGTGTGTTTAATTAGGATTGAAACAAAACTCTGCAGGACACTGGCCCTCCAGGAACAGGGTTGCCCAGCCCTGCTCTAGGGTCTTGTGATGCCTAAATAGTAGTAATTCCATTCAATTTTATTTGAGTTTTAATTTTATTAAAGTTTTTCTTAAATATTTCTAGTGGTCAGGGAGAAAATATTTCATTCAAATATTATTTTTTTTATTATATGACAATACTTTTAATACAGTGCAAAAAAATAGATTTGTAGCGTAATCTAAAAATTTAAATGAATTATTCTGTTTAATATCGACCAAACAAAAACGAATCTTTGAGAATTTAGCTTTATTTCTTAAACGGTGTAAGTAGATTTTAAGTGTATGTACTGCAACATTGTATGTACTGATTAATACTATTTAACATATTAAAAAAATAACCAATTTACCTAACTCTAACTAATTTTTTTGTTTATATAGAGTTGACTTTAAAAGCTTCTAATGTAAATAAATAAACCATAACATTTTCTTCCTTATAGCCAGTGTGATGGAATTTTCATTCAAATGTTACACACTATTTTTGGTTTACACAGTATTATGTAACTTGCTGTGAGGCTATTAGGATCATTTAGGTAAATAGTGTGTGTTATCCACTAGAGGGCATACACCAAATACAACCACTATAATGCTAGTGTCTGGTTCCTACAATATTTACACTGGCTGTTTCTGTTAAGCAAGTGTCCTTACAGTATGTATACTGTGTAAGTCATTGCAAAATAACAAATTGCAATGCAGTCATTATTAAATGTTTAACTGACAGTATTTAAGTATTTACACCTTCATTTAAATTTCTTTGTTTGACTTTGGAGGTCAAACCTCTGACCCTGACAGTTTGCTGTCAGTTTTGACACATTGGCTCCTTAAATCTCTTTCATTTCCCTGTTCCATGTTTCTGGAGATCTGAATCTTCTCTGGCAGACAGTGCCGTTTCAGACGGTAGAGGGTTAGTTTACATAAATGTAATTGTGCTAACTGGGCAAAATTCGGTTAATGAACAGTAAGAATCGCTTTTAATTCAAACAATGACACACTTAGAATATCTATTACAGGTATTGAATACGGCTTGATTTGGCTCTGCCGCTAGACCTGGTTGGAGATGAATGTGGTTTAAGTTCCTGTATCCTGCAGTTGCTTTAAAGTTGAAAACAGCCATTCCAAGAGGAAAGCTGATGCACAAAGTGTTCCAGCTGGCATGTGCTGTCCCCTTTCTAATGGGTTTATTTGCATATGTGACATTATTTTGACACCTTAATCCACAATCTCAATTTCACAATCAACTCTATTAAAGCAGAACATGTATTTGACTGCATGTGTCTAAATATATGGCCAGATACACTGTTCTTCACCATTTATTTGACATAGACCTATTACTGTTTTCATTGTCAATAAGTCTATGAGTAGTTTACAATAAGCCATCATAAAATAACATGCATGACACACTGCTGTAGATGTTTCTTAAAGCACACAAAACTGATGCACTAATTAATAATTTTGTGCTCTAAATCACAGAATTAACTTTTGTGTTGTTTAAGGTTTTTGTTCTTTTAGCTAACTGGCTAATTTTATTTATGGGGATAATAACTTTGTTGATTTAGTTGCAGGCCATGTTGATTTATTGTGATATTTGTTTAAAGATAAAGTGGTTTATTTCAAAAGTGTGGGTTTTTTGCTCGCAGTCAGCTACACTGACTATGGTCTCTATGGTCTTACCACTGCCATACTAGCATGTGTTCACAGTCTGGAGTTCTGAAAGTACAACTTGGTAAACCAAGAACATGATACAATGACTCTGCAGATAAAAGATCTACAGTATGCATTATTTAACTATGGGTTTATTAACCAGCATTAAATACAAAAAAATTAAGTATCATAAATACCAATACTGTTGTTTTGTCCTGTTAATATGAACAAAGCCGTCCGTTTTGGTTCACTTTAACAACACCTGTGTCCAGCAGGACTGATGTTAGGGGCGTTGGCAGTAGAATGTGACGATAGTTTATTGTCCAATCAGCAGCCTGAGATTCTGTTCGGCGCCTTTTAATTCTGCATTTACTCCAGACCACAATCTGCAAATGTTCCAAAACGAAACAGAAACTTAATATCCAACAACAGAGAGAAAAGCAAGACATCGCATTTAAAGGGAGAAAACCATCCAAGGAATAAGATGCCACACCGTTTGCTGACAAAAGCCTTTGTCGTTTACATCTTTGCACAGGTATGGGGATAAACAGGATATGACGAACTGTAAACTCGAATTGTTGTATAACATCTGCGCTTCTCAGGTGACTCTGTGTACGCTGGTGTGGGCGCAGTGCCCCTCTCGCTGCAACTGTCCAGAACCTCCGCCGTGCGCTCGGGGTGCGCGACTTGTTCTGGATAACTGCGCCTGTTGTCTGGTCTGCGCTAGGCAGCGCGGTGAGCTCTGCTCGGACAGGAATCCCTGCGACAGGCAGAAAGGTCTCCAGTGTGATTCCGCCGGTAGTGTGCACAAGAGGACAGGTGTATGTGTAGGTTGGTGCTTTTTCGTTTTGCCAACGTTATTGTGAATGACAAGAATGTACTTTTGGCCACTTGCTAACAGATCTACCGGTGCACAATGTTTATAAAGAAACTTGATGGAACAGATGTTTTTTTTATTTTGTATAACTTGGATTGTCCTGTGCAAGTGCACTTTTTGTTTGAATCGGCAGAAGTGTAGCGTAATTAATTAGTTGGTTGGTTCATTAATGGCGCTGCCTTTAAGAAGTAAACAACATGGCATGCATTAAAATAAATTACAGCAAAGAAATGGCTTTCTAAGACATTCTAATTTATGAATGTAGCACAAAATAATGTGGTTTATGTTGTGCATGTCCTACTACAATATGTTTACATAGTGCACCTTTATTTTTCCCTAATAGCCCCAGAGGGAGTTTGCCAGTTGAACGGTACAGTCTATCAAAATGGTGAGACATTCTTTCCAAGCTGCAAATACCAGTGCATCTGTAAAGATGGTCAGATTGGATGTGTCCCACTATGTAACCTGAATGTAATGCTTCCGGGACCCGGCTGCCCTTTTCCACGGAGAATCCAGGTTCCTGATGAGTGCTGTGAGAAATGGGTGTGTAATGCACAAGATGAGATCAGTACGCTTGGAGGCATGGCGATGGCTGGTGAGTAGTATGCGTATGCAAATGTACCCACACATAGGGAAACGTGATCACATGATTTTTTTTTTTTTTTTACTTTTTGCTCTATCACTTATACACCAGCTTACAGGCAGGAAGAGACAGTGGGCTTTGACCAGTGGGACTCCAGTATGAATTGTATTGAGCAGACCACAGAATGGAGCGCCTGCTCCAAAACCTGTGGCATGGGATTATCCACCCGAGTGACCAATAAGAACCAGCGCTGTGAGATGACCAAGCAGAGCAGACTGTGTATGATCAGACACTGTGAAAACCTGGACAAGCAGAGAACTACAACAGTATGTCAGCAACTAGATTTACTAGTAATGGTGTAAAACCTATAAAAATAAGTAGATTTTGGGTGGTAATTAAACTGTATAATTGTCATAAAATAATGTGATTCCAAACCATGAATGTTCCTAAAAATGTACCATGTTCTATAAGCAAAAGTATAATATAATTAATTAGTTTCTCTTTTTAATATGTTAAATATAATATAATTTATTTTTTCCACTTTGAGCTTTGGAGATATATGACCTGAGATTTGTCCACCAGGATCTCTTAGTCTGTTTCTCTTTGTCTTTTTATGAGATTACAGAAGGAAAAAGGTTTCACTGGAGAAAAGTATTTCATTAAGTCTTTTAATTTCCTTACAGAGGCAAGGCAGGTGTATAGGAACACAGAGAAGCACTACAGTCACTCACTTCACCTTCAAGAACTGCACCAGCGTGGAGGGCTACAAACCCCGGTTTTGTGGGCTGTGTAAGGATGGCCGGTGCTGCACCCCTCACAGCACTAAGACAGCTCAGGTGGAGTTTCAGTGCCCAGAGGCAAAGATCATCAGAAGACCCATGATGTTCATTATCAGCTGTGCTTGTCATCACCACTGCCCACGAGACAACACCATCCACCAGCCCCCTACCAGCCCTGGTTACAGAGGACTACAGCATTGAGAGCAAACGTATCAATCTGTGAAAATCAATCTGTGAAGTTCATATGTACTTCATGATAAAAGAGTCTAGTACTTGATATTTTGCAGAGAGTCTGGGCATGTACAAAATGTTGCCCAATTAGAGGACTTAAAAGTCTGTGGGGGCCACAGAAAGTTTAGACACTTAAATCATTCATATAAATGTATGGTTTATAATGTATTACATTAGTGGCATTTAAAAAAAAAAAAAAACCACAAATTTTTCAATGCTTTAAATTATAAAAAGATATGTACAGTTCAAAATTAGGGTATGATGTATTTGTACACTTTCTGACTGTAAAACAGTGGATCATGTCTACAGTAGATCATGTAGTAAAGAACTACACTTGGGTTTACTCTGCCATAGGACACCTGTGTAAAAAATAGTGATTTCATTATTCAGCTATTTTTTTTCTAACATAGTGAATTCATCAGTGACTGTGAGGAGTCACTGTACAGAAACAGGGAATAGATTTTGCTAAGGCTAGTTTATTTGCACATTTGCACACTTAGCCAAATCACCCTGAAGGTATACTGTCTGTCTTTGTAAGCTGGACCTAAATCAGCCCTTCAGAAAATGTTCCAGCAATGTCACATGGCTTTTTCTTCTAGAAGGTTTGTGTAAAGGTGACCTCTCTCATGCCCTTGTGTTCTGAAGAGAGCAATGTGTCTGTGTGCTGGGTCAGTCACATAGCTGTTTGTCCCTGGGAATAAATTATTTTCTTTCTTTCTTTCTTTCTTTCTTTCTTTCTTTCTTTCTTTCTTTCTTTCTTTTGTATACAGGTCATTAAGGGGTTCAGCAAGGGCTGTTTATATAAAAATATATTTTTGTGTACTTCATAAAATGTTTAATAAACATTGTTTATGTTTAAATGTTTAATAAACATTTTATGTGTAATATTTTATGTGTTTTGCGTTTAATATACATTTTATGGCCTTATTTTTTTTTTTTTTACTATTTTTGACTACAAGAATGATGCACACTTTCATAAATTCACCTTTTTGTCAATGTTGCATCAGCATGTAATTCCCATTAAAGTAATATTGTATATTTAAATAAACTAATAAACAAACAAATCTTGGAATCATGAGATTTTTAGACGAGGATGAAATGATTTTTTATTATTATCTGTGTTTGCAAAGCACTATTAATCTTTTGCATATTTTTTGTACAAAATTTTAAATAACATTTTAAACGAAAATTGTTGAATTGTGGTAACCCACAGGCAGGTTACCACAAGAGACAACCACCTCAACGGAAGACTGCTGTATGTTGATAAGTCATTGAACAATTAAATTAGCAAATCTAAAATCTCGTATTGTTTGACTTGTAAACTGTCATACGACCACCAGTTGGCGCTATTATCTTTAAAATGAACCGACAGGAATTATGTACAAAATTTTATTGACAAAGTTTAAAAGAGAAACATCTCACGTTGAAAAACAACAAAACAGGTTTTATTATTGTGTACAGTACAAAAATTTTAAATCTGTTTACATTCAGCACATTAAACATCGCTTTAAAGAAGTAACATTAACAAACAACAACTTTACAATGTTAGCACAAAATTCATTAAGAAACTTGATAAATCCATTCATGCGTATGCTTCACTGACAAAGTGGGAAAATATATTTTTAAAGTTAAAGATAAACAATAAAAGAACAATAAATATGATAGCTTGTATAAAAATATACACCTAACTACAGTATGTCAGGGTGCAGGAGTAATGCAGTGGTTTAGATTTCACTCTCATATGTCTGTAAGTAGGTCTTTAGAAAGAGGATCTCCTCATAGGTCCTGCTGGTACGGCGATAAAAATCCAGCCCAGTCAGTAACTCCACGTCTCGTACTCGCGCTGTGTGCATCTTCATTAGATCCTCCACCCACTTTGATTCGTCCTCTGAACTCTGAAATGACAATAAGTGTGTTCATTAAACACTTCAATAAAGCAGTTCTGCCGTCTGTAGTCTGTCAAATGTCGGTTAAATCATACACACTAAAAACTATGGTAACTAAAACTAAAAAAGATGGTATTTTGGTTAATACAGAAGGAGAAAAAAAGTCTTCCAACTTACATTACAGGTCTCATCATTATCTTCTCGGTGAGGAAGAATGTATGAGAAAACACTGAGAGGACCGACACAGGAGTCAACAGTGTATGTGGGATCTAAACAACTTGTCACCACAATATAGTAATGAGTTGGAATTAGCACAGAGCCACTGACATATCTGCAATCAAACAAAGAGTCACATTAATGTAACACATTAACATTATTAACATTAACATATTAACATTTTAAAGTGTTGCTGTGATAAGTGACATGCACAACAATGCGTCATTAGCACTAAAAAACTTACTGTTTTATTGTGTCTGCTGAATCACTGAGACCATCATAATCAAAGTCAAAAATGGGGCCAACAACCACATTTACTCCATTTCTCTCACTAGCATAGCGTTCCACAAGTGATTTCTGAAAATAGCCCCAAACACCTAAAAAGGCCAAACACAGATTGAGGAAAAGACAAAGAGCGGGAGATAGTCAAAAAAGGATTTATCATCTTTTGCAAATGCAGTTTGACATGCAGCCTAAATAATATTAAACAATTTTCCGCTGTTAGATGGTTGAAGTTCCAGGTTTAATCCAAAGTTCGAACCCTTTAGAAGAGCTTCTAAAAAAAGGTTGTGAATTTGTGTGTGGTGTATGTGAATATTTGTGCTTGTATTTTTGTGTGGGTGTCTATGTATTGATGAACTTCCTGTGAGGACACTTTCTTCATCTAAAACTGAGGTGGCTCTCAGTGACCTAATTTCAAATCAAGTCTCACCACGAGCCACACACACACACACACACACACCGCTTTCAGTCCACACAAGGATTGGAGCAGACACACAAGGATGCACACACGTTTAATAACTTTTGAACTTATTTTGTGAGGGCTGCTGGGGAACATTACAGCTAAACAACACAAACCTTTGAAACCCCCAGCAAACCTTTCTGGTGGTCATTCATTGGCTAATGTCAACCAGACCTTAGGAAGGCTGAACTGAAATCAGTCCCATCTGATTTTACCCATCACTTTACCTGCTAAGCATACATAAGACCTGCGCTTAGTGACTGTAATTCAATACTCTTCTAAAAGTAAGCATCATTAGCCGTCAAGTCTCAGACAAAACAGACTTCTTACGTGTCTCAGCATGTCATAAACCAGCATCAAGCTGGCATAAATTTTACTCTCAGACAGCCAGTTATACACTGGGGTAATGTTTTTTAGATTCATAATATTCATAAAACTGTGCTGTATAAAATGTTGAATGAATCTTAACCTCACACCTTACAATACTGAAAATATTGTTTCTGCATCACTATTGCCAACAATATTAATTATTTAAAATGTAATCAGTATTTGTAAAAAATCGGCCTATGAATGGCTTACTTGAATGATATAAAAACAGTCACTGCATTTTAAGCTGCAGAAAGTATTTTAACTTGAAGAAAATCAGACACATCACCTTTAATTAGAGAAGAAAAGCAAGTTTAGGTATGTCGGCTTATTGAAAGACTCACTGAACACTTACGCTTGAAAGCTGGGTACATGGGTACAGTGTTGGTAATGAGAAGAGCATCATATTTTGCTTCTTGACTGGAAGCCAGCTCTGTCAATCAAAGACCATGAACAATCAAGCAAACAGGTATTTAACAGACAACATGAATGATGAAAATCCCACAAAGTGTGCAGATTCTGGTGTCCTAAAACCAACATTCTTACCCAGCTAACAGGGATTGTTTTCTAAATGTTGGCAGAATGTTATCACAAATGTTCTCGCAATAATGTTAGTAGAAAGTAGCAGTTGATAGTGGAACATTTTAAAAATATTACACAATTACAAACGTTTCAATAATGTTTTTATAACCCAGCAATTATGTTAATACTTTATTAAAAATGGAAACACTATGAACATATTTTTACAACCTAAAATTATAAAAAAATAGTCTAACAAAAAAGTAAAATACAATAACCACACAATAACAATTGCACTGTACAGTGTAAGAAAATGAAACAGAGACTCACGAGGTGGATACAGGAATCCATAAGAGATCTGTTTGCCTGCCTGATAGCTTGAGCAGGACTGACTGTAGACTGGAGGAACTCTGACATCAGGCAGAATGCATTTACTGAGATCCTCAGGAAGAGGGCTAAAATCAACCTGCAACAGAACACACAGTTGACTTCTGAACTCAATACAGTATGGTAGTGAAATACTGCCCAAAGTGCCCCTGTTTATATTGCTTTGTGAACTGCTATGTAAAGTGTACCTGCTTTGAAACAGTATAAGATGTCCACAGAGGCATGGACAACGCTTCACTGTAGCCACTAATGTAGTCACTGTGATGAAGGATGGAGTATTTGGTGCGTAACATGACTGCTGGTCGACCATAAGGAAGATTTCTGCTGTCTTAAAAAGAAACAATTTGAAAATAAAAAGAAATAAGAAAAGAAGCTTAGACTAATCTATTTAACAAAGGATAGTGACGACAGTGTACTGGCAGACACATTCATGTCTGTGAATGGCATTCTTTCTGCTGTGGAACTCAAAAGATGCAGAATGTTCCAGTTGGAAGTCCCACAGAGGAAAGAAAAGTCCTATTGGTTTTAAGATTTTTTTAGGTGTACCATCCCAATACTGAAACATTAAAGGTGCAGTCTTTTACTTCTTTTAACAAAAAATCAAGTTGCCCAGAGAACAAAGCCCCACAAATTTGTTGCACAGATGGCAATAGAGAAGCAAAAGTTATAGACTGCAGATTAAAATAGGATTTTTTAAGGAAAACATGAAGTTGTACATAAAAAGCATTTTGGCATCACTAAAGCATTCCAGGCAGAAGGGGAGGAGCCTTACCATCAATAACTTGTCTCCGTCGTTGATTGAGCTCTTCCACTTTGTTCTGTAACAGACAGAGCCACAGTGACTCCAGGTTATAGCCTCTTATTAGGGTCACTTTCAATGCCCTCTGACCCCTACTTTTTGAACGCAACTGCAAAAGATTAAAGGTGAAAACCTCCAGCAAGAGATCTACATCTAAGCAGAAGGCACAAGCACTTTTTAGAAGCCGGGGGAGGAAAAACTTTAGTCTTTAAAAAGCAATTACTATGACTTGAAAGAGCTGAACTGTCAAAACAATCCAAGCAGTTTAAGAGGAAAGCAATGGCAGCTATTCTGAGCAAACTGAAGAGGAACAAATTACAGACATGAAACATGCAGACAAATAAATGTGTAAGTGCACATGAAGCAAAGACCTTCCACAAGGTTTTACAATATTTTATGTGGCTGGTGAAAATCATTAACTTAATGTATGTTTAAAAACCAAGGGTTGATGTTGTTCCATTATTAATACTACAAGCTTAAAGAAATTAATAACTGAAACTTAATTTCAGTTAATTTCAATTAATTACTGACCTTGTCTTCACAAGTGCAGCCCAAGTCATCAGTAATAGCTGTGATTGGTCCTTCTGGGTTAGGTTTGGACACTTCTTCAGGCATGCTGGGTTTGTGCACAGGGTTCCTCAGAAGCTGGTTAAGGCTACCATGGGTACCGTTGTTAGGAACCGGCTTCAAGCCAAGAAGATCTGGAGAGGAATGAAGGCAGAATAATCTCTGACAATACTCTAAATAATATCTCTGTAGTTGCTACAGGAGTGTCTTTATCTTGCAGAACCGGAAACCTAATACACATCAAGCCTAATTTAAATATTTAAAATAAAAACTATGGCATGAAGGGAAGAATATGTTCTCACCACACATGACATTGTAAAGCTCAATATTCTCAAACGGTGGGATTTTGGTCTTGAATTTGAAAGACGGTCCATAGCCAAGGAAAATGGTCTGAAATAAAGCCCAAAGCAAGTCACCAAGGCAACACAAACACAAAAACATTAGCATGAGAAAAGCAACATAATCAGAGCAAACCTGCATGCTGTTGATCTTGTTGTCATATCCATGATCGCCAGCAAACCCACATTTCCCTTGATTCCTCTTTGTCTCATAGGCCTTTCTGTACAGAGAAAACAACTGATTGGATTGCAAAAAGTGGACATTATATACCAGGCTGACCCGGAGCAGAATGCAGACTGAAACAATAACAACACAAACTTTTTTACTTCAATCTTAAAATAATCTCATTTTAATAATTTGCTATTATAATTTAAATCTATTAAATATAACGTTATATTAATAACCATTAAGCAGCAACACATTTTCTGCATTAACTGTACAGTTTAATAAAATAAACCCTGTTTTTGCAAAATATCAAGCAAGAAAAAAATGCACAGTAAGGTCAGGAATGTGCATTAGTAAAGGAGGTTTATTTGCATGTTGATTGCATGTTGATTCAACAAATGGATTTCAAATATTTATTTATTTATTATATCAGATATAAGTATATGGTTTGTTAATGTTGTTAATGTTGTTTGCAGATTATTCCAACTGGACAAAAATTTCCTTAAGGGAACATGCTGTGAAGTTGTACAGCAGCCAAAAGGCCTGAGAGAAGCACACTAAAACCTGTACTGTACTGTACACAGTTTTTTCTCAGTGGAAAGCAGAAACTACGGTAAATCCAAACATTAAGTGTCAGATCTAACCACAAAAGGCACTGGTTTATTAGAGGTAGACATGACCACAAATCTTAAATTTCTTTTGAAATTGATTTAACTACTGGTCACGTGAGACTGATATACTTTATCACTCTGGTGCCACAGGATAGAAAAGACTGCATCTTCAGCTGCCTGCTTGAAAGCTTTCTTTTACTGAGGCAGAGGAAGCAAACAGAGGAAGGGTGTCCCGACCCCAGCGTGAGGACATGCTGCTGTTTCTACATCCTCGTCTATGGTGGATGTGCTGTAAGCTATTGGTGATTGTCAGAGACCTCAATGGTTTTCTTTAGAGGTCACAGCTTTCTGTTGGATATGAGTGACTGAGGTGTGGATAGAAACATGTCAGAAATATTTTCTTCCATTGAGCAGCATAAGACAAAACAAGACAATACAAAAGTCATTTTTCTGTAAATGTTTTTGTGACTTGCTTTCATGAAACATCCTTAAAACAAGACAAGAACCCTAGTTCAAGATATTGTCTGCAAAACTTTTGTCTTACAGGTTTTACAAAACAATATTTTACAGTATTTTCAGAACAACATTTTTACTAAAGAACAGAATAAAGGTACTAATTAAATCTTTTTTGCAGTGTAGTATTAAGTGCTTTTAATTATTTTATAGTTCACTGAGGGAAAATGTGAGGAAATTTACCGTGCTATGTGCCATTTCCTCTCAACCATCAAATGAATGTCCTCGATTCTGCGGTGGTTGGCGTAATGCAGCCGTTTGGGGAGGTGCTGCTTCAAGTACGGTTTAAAATGCTGATCTGGCTTTTTACACTGAGAGAAAAACACAGTAAAGCAGAACCGCACATGTTGCAATGACATTATACACTTCAAAAAATCAATACAGGGTTATACTGCTCATAGTTCACTTACGGTAAGGTTTGCTACAACCGCTTTTGCATCATCTAAACAAAGAAAGAGAGAACATTTAGATTTTGAAGCTTACTCCTCAGAAATCCATTTCAGAAGAATCCTATTTTTTTAATTACATAGTGAAGAATGTAATCCATATTACTTCAAAGCAGACTGTTTTGATCTGGTTATGATCTGGTAATGGAAAGTCACAGTTCCAAATGCAGAACACATGTTATAAGCAGCAGCAGCATGTTATAATTTCTGATGCAGCTAGTCCAACTCAGGCCAGAATCTCCTTCTGTCCTTTCATTACTAACATTTAGAGTTGTTTGGACTTCGGGCTCTAATTCTTCCCAGGGATCCAGGAATCAGGATGATGTCTTCAGTGCTGGACATGTAGGAGCTCAGGAACTCTGTGCGGTCACAGTGAGCTTCCTCCATGCCTGAAGAAGAAACCCAAGCAGAAGAGACATTTACAGCTGATCTGCAAATAACCTGTTATGATCTATATAAATTTGTCGAGAGCTGCTAAATGTGGTACCATGGTCTCCAACCAAGATAATATTGACACAACGATGCAGTTTCATCTGCTTCAAGCCGTCCATCAGCTGTCCGATCATTCTGTCAATCTCCTTCAGTATGCCATCAAGCTGCAAAATAAGAAAGAGCATATTTACGTACAGCACAAAACTTGCACTATTTGCATTTCTACTACTTTGGAGCACAGCTATATATATATTATGTGGGTGTTTGAAGCAGGTCACAGTCACCTGGGCTTCTCTGTGTGTTTTGTGTACACTCACCTCGGAGCTGTGAGGTCCAAGTTTGTGGCCATAGGTATCCAGCTGTTCAGAATGCATTGCATAAACATATGGCCTGCAAACACAAAGACACCACCTGTCACCTTATAGCCTCCCATGCCTATATCTATAAGATAAAACTTACAAGAGGGCAAAGTTCATAAATAAATAATAACCATAAAGCAAATAAAAATATATTTTGACTCAACCACAAAATAATAAAAACAATTCAATGTAATATAATACAAAATAGCACAATACAATGTATTTTTTAAAGTAGTACTGATCTTTGTGGAGTAGTAATGTATTGGGTGAACAGGGTTTTAAAGTTTTAACACAGTTCATCAAAATATTTATGCTAGCAACATACAGACCTTTCTGCATCGGATAGGTGAAGCCATTGTAACATGGTCAGAACTCTCCTTTCCAATGGAATCACACTGTGAACATGCCACACATCATTATTAATACAGTATTCAAATAACATACAAATAACATGCCTTAAATTTGCCATTCTTTGATAAGATTCTGGTTCATGTAAAGTGTGTATAGATTAAATATTTTAACCGAGTTGGTCAGTTTATCCACCTTCCAGCATACCTTTAAATTCCTTTAAATTTAAGGCCTAAAGAGCACACATGTACATATGGGGTCAGGGCTGTCATGTATTTATATAGAGTATCGCACAGGAAAGATAAAAGTACAGGAAAGATTCTGTGTCAATTTCTAGAAACCCATTCCCCACCACCAAACCTCCACACACCAACTTACTCAGTTACATTAACCTGATGTAAATCTATACACTAGAATATATACACTAAAATGTGTATATATATATATATATATATATATATATATAAAACTAAAATTATAAAACTAAAATTCTATTTCCTTTGGTATTGAGAGCAAATTAATGTAATTTGCATTTCTACTGATCTTGCTCACAAATTGCTGCCAAAGCAGACCAAGCTGTCTGTGTCTGTGCCTGACTGAAAAATGCACATCTGAAGGCCTTCTGTGAGTGTAGATGAGGGGACCTTTGTGTTTCAGCCATATGTCTCGGACATGCCCATGACCTGCCTAAGAGAACTTTGGAACAAACACTTTATTGCCTTTCTCACCTGAAATCTAACTCACTCCAATTATGGCATATTTTTTTCCTGAAGTGCCTTTTTAGTAATGCAAAGATAACTAGAATCAGTAAAATGTGTTTTGGGTGGTTTCCAGGGCATTGTTATGCAGTAACTAAGGTGGTTCTAACGCACAGTAATATGTTTGCAAGGGTGTTGCTAGGGTTTTGTGGGTGGTTTCCAGGGCATAGATGCCACTATTAAAAGCTGATGTTAAATCCAGCTGATGTTGTGATGAATCACACAGTTACCAACAGCCTTAAAACATCACTGACTGCATTTGAGTTTGGCTTATGTTGACTTACACAGGCCAGAAAAAAGTTCCAGCCTTCAATCCCTGTTTCACTGCAGTAATCCAGATCTAGACAGGAAAAAAAGAGCGGTCAGAGAATACATGCATTGTGCTACTGTGCATTCTGTGGACAATAAGTTTTCCTTCTTTATGTTGATAGGAAGAATCTGTCTCTAGTTTCATGCATCAAGTCATCTGACAGTTTGGGGAACAGAAGTACAATTCACAAATGAGAGACAATTGGCAGAACTTGTGAGTTACTCCAAAGTTACTCCATCTGTAATGTCTTTACTGTCATTTGCCTCATTTACCATCACAGCTCAGTCGGTGGGGTCTGGCATCAGCCAGAAGAAATATAGTTTAATGAAAACTGAAAACAGAGTCCAGCTGCTGTGCTAATAGCTGGCAGATGTGTTGGAGATGCCCCTCCTCAACTTCATGTAGCTCAAAACCTTAAAGCTCATTGACGCAACGTATTCAAAGAATTGCAATATTAAATATTATACATCACCATATAAAATTGCACCAGGTTAGATGATGCCATATAGTGCTTTTGGATTGAGCTCAATTTTCATTTTCACATTTAATATGAAATGAAAAGGGCAGCGTCCACATTTCAAACATATTTAGTCATGTTACGCAGAAGACAGATAATAATTTTTGAGACTTTTAGCAAAAAATGTATGAGCGACTCACAGGCTGTCCTCCCCACCATCTATGGTTGAGTTTTTCTTTTCCACGGAGGTTAAAGTTGGCTTCAAAGACAGGGTCATGCATGGAGTTACCCACAATTCCGTGTGACTCAGGGTAAAGCCCCTACACCAAAAGCAAAAAGAATATATGAAGGCAAACATTATTAAAGGCAAAAAAAACAATATTATCAAATTACAAAAAAATGACATAAAGTTATGCTCAATATGAACAATACATACTGTTGTGATTGTATATAAATTCGGGTAAGTTTTGGTGGGATACACAGGTCTCATATATGGTGTATGGGTTCCACATGATCCTATAAGAGACATGCCAAATGTATATATTTAAACAGTCAATAAAGCAATTGTTATGAGATGACAGGCAGGTCTTACGTAGTTTCTCGATGTTGGGAATCACAGTGCTTCCTCTCTTCATGAAAGAGGCACGATAGCCATCAATTGAGAGCAAAATGACAGGGGGCCGAACAAACCTAAACACACAAAATCATCAGTACACCAAATTGACATTTGCCTCTAAGACTGGTCCTTATAGTACACAAAGTCTTTTATTTCAATGCTCCCTTTATTAAACCTTATTTATGGATTAAACTTAAAACACATTTTTGCATTTAGTCTATTGGTTTTAGGTGTTTTATCTGCTTCCTAAAAAGTTGCTAAAAGTTGAATTATTTTTCCATCGATATATGCACTAAAAACAGTGAGAATTTTCTTATGAAAATGCTCCAAAAATATTGATAACTCCTAATATATTTTTTCCATTCAATGCATCCTGGCACAACTTCTAAATCAAGTATTTCTAGGGGAATTAAAGGAAAAGGAATTTCTGAAGGAAATACTTCAACACAGAAATAAAGACTGCACTAAGTTCATGAGTTGTTTAATGCATGCATTAACACTAATTGTAATGCAAAACACCCAGCAAAGCTACTTAAAAGGTGTGTGGTCATGCCAGGACCCAACATCCATCTCTGGACTCTGTGTTTGCCATCATTCAGCACCTCACAGCATTAAATAAATAAATCTTTCCCCTCTCTTCTGGTATGTAAAATCAAACTGTGGGCTGAGATATGAGTGTCGTGGACTCAGTGTTGAATATAAAAGGTGAGACGGATGGGAGGCCCGTGGTGTGATGTTTGTCACAGAGATCTCTCACCCGGCAGGACACTCATGGTTCTTAATCTCCTCACACTCTTCCTGCAGCCAGGGAACATCCCCTAACACAGAGAGGAAATGCGTCAATAAAGCACAAGGTGATTGGTCACACACATGCAAACACACTTAATGTCTTTATCAGTACTTTTATAGTTTCACACCCATCCCCACCCTACACTTAAACATGTTCCAATACAATATTTACAATATAATATATTATATTATCTTTATAATCAATATAATAACTAATAATCTCATAATTGTACCTTTATCGCAAATCACTCAAGATTTGTTTGCTTAAATTAAAGTCAAGACTTGTTATTATTTTATACCTAATCACAGTTTGTTGTATATAGATATTGTCATTCAAAAATAAATTTACACGCAGCTGTAAAATTAACAGAGAACAACGGTAATGTTAGCAAAAAACTTTACACCTTGCGATGAGTATTGGCGACTTCATTTTATTGACCTCATTTTGTCTACTTCTTTACAGTGTTTTCTTTTGATCATTCAACAATTTGGGATTTGCTTTCATTGTGAAAACGTTTCCCTTGATTACTGTATTTTATAAATTTAAATTTCTATAAATTTTTATTTTTATAAATTTTTTAAATTTCTATATTATTCAAATGAAACAGAAGTCTTCCACCTTTGCAGAGAGACTTGTAGTTGGTGCAACAATCTCCTCGGGTCATGCAGTCTTCTGAACAGTGACAAGCATGTTGCTCATTACGAGTCTCACCACAGCGATCTTTATTGCATTCATACCCTCCCTCTGAGGACAGAAAGAAAACATGATGAAAAACACTCCTAGAACAACAATATCTACTTCATGCTAAATTAAAAGAAACTGCAAGAAATGTAATGAAAATTGCCTGTTTTCAAGCAGTGCTCGTCAAAGTCTGAGCAACACTTGTTGTATGTTTTACACAGGTTGTCGCAACGACAGTTTGGCTCTTCCGCTTCCACTAGTTCAAAGCACCTGTTTTTGCAGGAACCTGACAGGCTGTTGAAAGGGAGGTCAGCGAGAACTTTGGGAATAAAGAAAACAGACAGACAGCAAAAATAAAAGAAAGCAGAGGATAAAATGTTACAGATATTTGCAAAGTTGGGAAAGCATAACAAACTACAAAACCTTCAAATGCAAATGCAGTATCCAATGACAATGGAATTTGTCCAAAGCTGTGAGATGCCTAATGGTACATATCTACTGTACAAGTGTTTTGTTTTGGGGCATGTACCAATGTTCTGTTAAATCATATACACTTATTAAATGTGGGTCAATAAGCTAAAATGTTCTCTGGACATCGTAATGTTGACATAGGGTTGAACAGTGTAAATATTTCCCTAATTCCCATCAGCGGCCCAACCACCAGCTGAGAGAGCAACAGACAGCTGCTGTTTTATGTTCATTACTACTAGCTTACATGAACTGGCAAGCACATTTTGCTATCAAATGAAAAATGCAATGTTACTTTATTGCTACTGCAACATTATAACTATCAATTCATGTTATTACATTAAAATGAAATAATGAAATTTTTGAAAACAGTTTTTTTCTTTACAGTGAACAAAGTGTCGTCAAATTACTTCCTTTTATTAAATCCTAGACTGAATTATATAAACTAGGCAGAGAAAACAACTTGACATGTTTACAATAGAATTTGTTAAATTAATTTCGGATACATAAATGACTGAACACACAGCGCTGCTTTCCCAGACACGCTGCAAAACTACATCAGAGGAAACTACAGTGAAACCTCTTTTATCTCATGCATGCATTTCCCCAAGACATTTTTAAAGTCATAGAGACAAATACTACATAAATGCTACATATATGTGCAAGTAAATCAATTATGCATTACATTTTCCATCATTGTCAAAAAAAACGTGAATGCCTGCAAGTCAGAAAAGGAACAGTATTTAAGTTTATGCAGGTTAAAGGTTCAGGCATCTTTGAAGTGTAAAGTTGGCAATAGTAAATTAAATAAGCAGTTGCAATAATAAAAGACCAATCACAATTTGCTCTGCAAATACACAATGTTGACAAAAGAATGTGGACATGCAAACACCATTTGTGCTTGTAAACCATTAGCATAATAGTTTAAATACTAGTTAAAATAAAACACAATAAGGGTTTGTACCTTAACCCTCTTCACTTTTAAAGAAGTTCCTACTAGTTTCTGCTAGAACGTCAGTGATCATCAGAGCATCAGTAAGGACAGGGACTGGTGTTGCCATTTTAACTCATCCCAAACATATTTAATGGTGATATTTGGACTTTAAGCAGCCAGTCAGGCTTTTCCACACCATACACCATCTGTAAACCATTTCTATAAAGGTTGTGCTTTTTCCACAGGGATATTGTCATGCTGGATCAGAAATAGGCTTTTGCAAACTGTACATATATTTTGGTAATGTAGTGTAAATGTACAATGACCATTAGGAACTCACTACAATAATACAATGATGTCATTGCTCTTAGTTACATTTGAAATGCTAAACATTTTATCAATGTAAATCATTTAAAGATTTTAATCTTGTGTTTCTTATATAGTTTACAAAGACAAAACTGGTTCATGAAAATTAAGGAAAAAGCAGAAGTTCTGTCCTGCAAACATTATCAAATCTGTATGGTTTTGTATAAGTATTGTTTTCAGTAATTCAGTAATTTTACGTTATTACGTTATTCAGTAATAAACGATAGTATTTAACCGGTAAAAGATGATTAAATGTTAAAAAATGTATAAAGTATAAATATAAGTGTAAAAACTTTAGACTCACATTCAGAGGCAGAGTCATCGGATGACCCTCCGCTGTCTGACCGCTTGACCACATAAGAATTACAGACACTAACCCACACGTGAAGACAAATAACAGAGAATACCTGGCAGTAGAAAAAGACAGAAAGTTAATAATTCATAATTCAGTTAATCTTTGAAAACAGTTATTGCCATTTACAAACGCGCTTTACACACATTACAAAGCATTTAAAATATTAAACATCGCGCGTCAGTTCTGCGCTATACTGAGGTTTCAACATACATATTATAGGACGAAAGCACAGATTGAAGATTGTTTCGGTTAAGCAAATTTATGTGCAATGATAACGAAATAACAATATTTGCCTCTTTCGTGTGGCCACAAAAAAAATCTCCATTTGCAGAAACCAAAAAAATGTTCATTTGTTCAAAAGACAAAAAGTGTATAAGGGTCAATGTAAATAACTTAAACCACAAAACGCAATGAAATACCAGAAAACGTCCAAACACCAGTATGAAAGCAAAACGCCAACCTTATCAATTTGCATCGTGTTTAAAATAAGCTTACCGTACCCGCATGGTTGATGTAGCGTGTAGTGGACTGTCCCTGACTCACTGCTACACCGAGCGCTCGGACCCCAGCCCTCTACACCCGCATGCCCATTCAAGGGTTTATTGTACCTTCAGCCAATACACACCCGCAAACATGAACTCACGTCACTGACAGCCCATGCTCCAGCTCACAGTGCAAAAAAACGTGCTTTACAGTTATCAGACTAACATGACATGCCAATTTAATGATGACCGATTATAACCATGATTTCAATTTAATTGCATGATGCAATGAACCAGTTGGAATGCTGATACTTAACTATGCTTAATGAATGTCTTATTTTGCAATATTTTACTTTTAGCTTTATGTATAGAGATCAGCTGAGGACCACAGAAACCACTATTTACACATAAATATCACATTTTTACTGCCTGGTATATTAGGTCAACGTTACAAAAGTTTGTCTTGTGTTCGTAAGGACTGTATGCAAGCATAAATGGGCTTTCTTAAAACCTTAATTCCTAATCATCACAAACGTCCTCATCACTATAAACATTTCTGTTATTCACCAGGAAAACAAACATTTGCCTTTCTAATGTTATCTGGCCTTTCTAATCTTCTATTACTGTTAATACTGTTACTGATTTACTATCAGTGTTCTCTGAGTCTTCTATCAGTTTGTATACTGGAGCTCATACAAATGATCTTATACAATCACATATAAACCTGCAACAGTCTTTTTATGGATTTATATCAAAAGCATGCTGTTAAATAAAAACTTAGTATTACAATTTAATTACTGAATTCTAAAATCCCTACAATAAATATTTAAAGCAGACTGGGGGGTATAAAAGTGAAACTGATAACAATGATTAATGGCTCTAATTACAGTACTATGTCAGTTCAGTGTCCAAGAAAATATACTAAATTCAGCTGACCCTCCACAGTTTCCAGCCACACTGGAAAAATTACACACTGGATCTTAGAGCTTACAGAGAGTGAAGTTCCCTTATAAAAGTTCCTAATGAATGTTGACATTATCAACATTCTTGAGAGACAGTGGTGGAACTAAACCCCAGTTTTTTTGAATGTAGAGAGAGTGTAAATCTTTAGTCATGCTGCTCAACTGCCATAAACCAGGCACGTTTACACTCAGTCAGATGAAACAACAGAACAAACTCATAGTCTGCAGGTCAGGTCACTACAGAGACAGGGTAAATAGTGTTCCTGTAGCTGAACTGGTAGGGCATTGCGTTAGCAGTGCAAAGGTTGTGGGTTTGATCCCAGGAAATACAACTGCTAATGAAAATGTATACCTTGAAATCACTCAACAATTAAATAGAATAATTTATCAAGTTTTATGGAACACCAAAGTAAATATTTCAAATAATGTTATGGAGCTTTTGTGAAACAATGACAGTTCATAGTGACTAAAAGTTGTCAAGCTAGCAAAAGCACAATTAAAGCACGTATCCCAACCCATTTCAAGTGTTATTATGAGACAAACCAAACATATGGCTTAAAGTAATATATAAAGTAATATAAAGTAAAATTTGAAATCCAAAATTTGCTTAAAATTGCGTGTTTTCAGTAAAACAAAGATGGTAAACAAATCTAGTAGCCGGTGACAGGACTGTTGGTAAAGGCGTCTGTATTTACTCTCATTTTTACGTTTGTGTTTATTCCTCTTGTGCTCGTGGTGGTGACGATGGTGCTGGTGACGATGGTGCTGGTGATCTCCATGTTTGGAGGACATGTTCTCTTTGCTTAGCAGGAGCATAGGCGTCCCTGGCATGGACAACATGGTTTGCTCCACTGGAGATGGTTCTTTACCTGTGAAGAGGTGAGACAACATTAGTGGCTTTTAAGCATGGAGAGGCCTCAAAAACTCATTGATGCAGCCAAACCTTTGAAAGCACTTAAAACGGGCTTCTTTGCTAAATCCCGCCCCTTAGCCAGCTTTAAAGAATGTCATATAACAATAAATTGGAAATTTTAATGAATAGTGCAATTTTCAGCAAAATTCCTCATAAAGTGGAAAAATTGAAGGGGTGGAATGAAGTATGAAATTGCAAAGCATTGTTATCTGTCATTTTCTTTATTTGTTGGACTTGCAAGACATTTAGAGTTTGAAGTTTCCAGCCTGTGTGTTGTCAGCCCATGAACACATTTGTGTAGATAAAGAGAGCTCTTCCTAATGTTATATTACTTTGATAGTCTGAAGTTACTATTGTCATTCCTGTGATGACAAGTAAGTAATGGATTTACTTTAAATTGCTGAAATGAATTAACTTTTAAACAAATCTAGGTGTACTTACTGTTACAGATATTGATGTAGACATTATACATTGATGTTCATATAGTTAAATCCACAGCAAGCACAATGAGTAAATCATAATTTTTAGGGGAAGTATGAATGACACAGTCAAAGCGCTAAAATCATGATCAATCTTAACTGATGAGGGTGTGTTAGTGTCTCACCTGGAGTTAAAGGCCTCTCCTGCATGTTTAGATGGTGACAGATGAATGCCTGGCTGTCACGAACTGTTTCCATGTCAATGTTTTCCTATTCCTGAGTTGAGACCTGACACAAGAGAAAACATAAATAGGTGTTTATACAAAAGCAAAATTCTCAAATTCTCAAGGTTTTCTTTGAGCCTTCAGAAGAACAGGTAACTTCTTTCAGCCATTGTGTGTATTTTAGCTTTGTTTTTTGAACATCAGATACTAAATATATACATTTACATTAATAGGCAGCTTTGTTATTTTCACAGTAATGTGGATGTAGGTCTGGATCTGGGCGGATTTCTCACTCTGCTCTTCACACTTTTGCACTGGGCTCCTCTTGCATAATCTATCTGGGCTCAGGGAAGGAACCTAATGTAGTCTCCATCTTCTCTTTAAACCCTGAGGGGCAAAGTTAATGCCACTCACGCTACCTCTATGGCAACATGCTGCTGCTCCAAAGGCTGAGGACGATAAAATGAGAATATAATATTCGAAATGATAATATTCGAAATATTATTAATATTTAATTTAATTAATATTAATATTAAAGTGTCATATTTATCTGCTGTTCAATCATTTATTCCCTTTAAATTTTAAAACCGACGAAACCATAGAGAGAGTCAGTGCGAATTTTAGAGGAAAACATTGCATCTGCATGTCTGGATCATTTATCTGTTACAATACAAAATAGACTGTGCAACTTTAAAAAGCTTTGGAGAAACAGAGACCACAGGGTACAATATTAAAGTCCTTGAACACTGTCTACAACCTTTTAAACCAAAATACGAGAAATGACTCATCACAGCTGGCAACAGCTCAGCACTTGTACTGCCAAGAGGGCTGCAAACCCCCAATACACAGAAGTGTGCTTTGACACAATAAACCCTTCCACAACGAGAGCAGAACAAGACCTCCCTGTCAGAAAACAAATCAGGAAAATGCTCACTGCAACAGCAGCCCTTTAAGAGCCTCTTTTAAACACAGCCAGGGAAAAAAGATTCCTAAGAAGAACCGTGGTAATGGAAAGCAGGTTATGTGGTGCCACGGGTTCAATTGTAGTGAATAGCTGCTTTCACAACATTTTTTTTTGTGTTTGAGATCATATGAGGGCCTATTGGTAGAGAACCAGAAATTAAATGGGTCATGTGCACAGAACAGAGTTTTGGGGTTCTGGAGATGAATTTATCTAGCCGTTCTGGCACACTTTTTGAAAACAAACCTTATGGTTGGAATAATAGATCAGTATGTTCAATGCATGTTGGCAAAGACTTTCACTAGATGGCAGAACTTACTGATGAAATGTAGCTTGCACATGTTCAGAATTTTGGCTCAGGCAACATTGGTAAAGGGTGGATTAAATCCAGATGTGCTCCTCAAGAACTTATAAGAACTTCAATGTGTGTGTTCCACCTGAGTTCCACAGCAGGTCCACTAAAGCTTTGTTGCACAATGAAGACTCTGCTGCTTTAGTGAATGGTGGATTCTTGGCCAGAATCTTTTGATGGACAAAAAATCTGAAACAAAATTCATCCCAAGGTTCATCCCAAGGTAGTGGGACTAAAAATGATGATGATGAATCCTGATATTTGCATATAAAAGAGCAAATGAGAAGCACAAATTAAAAATTTATTTTACACTTATTTTAATAGTTACTAAGCATTTACCCAACAAAATAACAATAGAAAGTCTGTAGAATGAAAACACTGTCAAATGATCTCAAATTTGATACCAGTCTGTTCACGATTATTCATAGTACATTATTCAGTCACATTTTAAAATGGTCAAATACAGCTAAATAATAGATAACAACAAAATAAAGTAAAGAAAAAATAATTTGCATAGAATTAATCAATTTTTATTGAGAAAAGACGAGAAAGACGAGTGTTTGATATCACTGACCTGATGTAATGAACTGGGTCATTATGCACCAGGTACAGAAGCCACTGCAGTTTACTGGAACTCCTGTCAACTGTCAATAAACAGAACATAAAATACGCACTTTTAACAAGAGAGCCAAGACCACAATGCACTTCGTTACCTGTCAACTATTTGAGATTCAGCATGTTAACAGCTTAACCCATCAGCTTTATGTTCTCTGCGTGCTGGACAGTAACAGTCAAATTTCTGCAGAGGAATGTTGGGCTGGTGTAGTCTTATGATTTAGGCTGGTAAATAATAGCTGATTTAAACAGTGGGTGAGGGTAAACTATTACCACTTTGCCCTTGAGCAAGACATTTGCTAATTGACTCTGTTTACAACAAATGCACAACAAAAATTTTAAACAGATCACCAACAAAAGGTTCACACCAAGACCAAAACTTGACTGCCACAGAATCAGAATGTACCAGTTTGGTGATTCATCATAAGCCTCATTCAGCAACTCATTTCCAGTCAATATTTTTCCTTGGAAATCTTACACAGAGCATAACAGACAGACTTCAGAGAATAAGGGGATATAGGTGTCTGGGGTTAAACTTCATCTTGAGTCCAGCAATATATTTCACACTGATTTTTACTGGAAAGCAGATTTCTGTATAAACAACAATCACAGTTGGTGTTTTTAACACAATTTTCCACATAAACTTTTAACTAGCAATTTGTCACTAACCATACAAAGTGTGAGATATAAAAATGTTCTCAATGTTTCCTAAAAAAACCTTAAGAGTAGCACCTTGTGTTTAACTTTGAGTCTTAGGCTAATGTTCTGTCTATATTTAATGCTATATTGATGTAAATGAAAGTGGGCTCATATTTACCTGTTATAAATCTGCTTATAGATAAGCTGTGCAGGAAGAGCATGTCATAAATCCCATATATAATGCAGAAAAATTGAAGAAGCAATAGATCAACAGGAAACTCCAGTGCTGCGATCACCAAAGGCTGTACTGGGCATAGGACTTGAACAGACTTGGGTCACTGGGAATGTGGCTGGTCCTCTATAGCATGCAGATGGCCTGTAATGACAATGAAAGCTTTATAAGAGTAACACAGGTGAATATGGGGCAAATACAAATACATTGATAAAAACACAACAGGCAGAATACAAAGACACTGTGTGCAGAGTTATATGAGGTGAAATTTCACAATCTAGACACATGATATTGATAGAACACCATAAGGGAAACAGAAACTGTTGCAGAACATGAATCAAATTTTCCATGGCCACCACTAAAGAAAGTGCTAATTTTATCCAGGTTAAACTTATTAAAGATAAAGGCACACTATGCAGGATTTTTAGTTGCTGTTTGTAAACACAATTTTCAAACTTGGCCCCTCCTCTCAGATGTGCACGCCATCGACCCACACTTGTGCATCATTATTCTCCGGGCACTACACACCCACTGCCCAAAAGATGTTTTCCAAATGTGTCCCAAACACCTCAAAACAATACAAAAAATAAGAAAATACAGATAACCAGAGACACAAACACCACCAGTAATTATTGCAAAAATCTATGTTTAAGTTGTACGCTGTGCACTCTTTATCATTAATGCTGATGGCAGGTGTCAACAAATTTGTCAGGGCATCCATCAGTTTGACACAATAGTAATTATCAGAAAACTGTGGAAGCAATTACATGCTTACAAGCAGCATCCAGCAAAAATTCTCCAGACTCTGAGATCCTGAGACATTTCCTTCGTAGAGGTTTATGTGTGTTGTTTAGAAGCCTTTTCAGCAAGCAACACATTACTGCATTTAAATATGACAGCATTTAACCTTATGCCACCTTTCATGACCTTTGATAATGGCCTGTCTTTGTTCCAAAACCGTGTTCTTTCAGTTTTTATTTAACAAGGTCCAGTGTAAAATTCAGAACCTCAGAATCTTCAGAACAAAGATCTAAACATCTCTGAGTGGAGCCATAGCCACAGGCATCATCTACAATACATACAAAAAGCATACAATGTCTTAGAAAGAGCTACAATGTATTGTTAAAGTACTTTGAATATTTTAGTTAGCTTCAATATTTCTGTTTAAAAATTAAATTACATTGGGTAGTACCTTTCCAGAAAGTAGCTTTGAAAATTGGTCATAATGATACTGGGACAAATTTTGCAGCAGAACATGCATGCAAACATTGATTTACCGTCCGGGTGCTCACCAGGGAATTGGCAATCTAACACACAAATTACATGCAAATGTATCTTTCGCAGTAATGCCTAGTCAAAAGAGGTTTGTGCTACAAATTATCAGTATACATACATTTAACAGCCATATCACTTCATAAAATATGCTTAATATTGATAACAAAAACTTCTGCTAACAGATATTAAGATATTCTTTCTCCAGCCATAGTCTGGCCTGTACATCTTTCTTCTTATCTACTTAAATCTATTTAAACACTTTCATCCAAACAATGCATAACAAGCAGCATGAGGCATAGAGCATAGAATGTTTTATTTTAAATGTTTAAGCTAAGAGTCTGTAATTCATGTGTGTTGCATTTACTTGCCTTTTTCTTCTCTTCTAAAGAAGGTGGGATGCAGAAACACACCCATCTTTAGCTCATGTTCCACAATCTTGTCCAGTTCTTGTCCAGGAAATTACACAGCATTTAACATTTACAATAATTAAAACCTTCTGAAAAATTATTCCCCTTATTTGTAAATGCAAGAAAAGTTGTGTTCATAACATATGAGCATTTCCAAACATTCTTGATCCTTATTCATTTATTCAAATTCACAATATTATGCCTCTAAAAAAACATCTAATTACAACTCTATGTTTAAATCTGCTTCTGGCTAATGTTTTTTTTCCCCAAATTTAAAGTAATAAAACAACCAAAATTACATTTAAGTTACACTTGAAATCCTTTGATGTCACAGCCCATGTCACACCTGACGATTTCAAACAGCTGCAATGCCAAAAACATCTTTCTATAAAAACATGACAATATTTTCTCTGACATTGTTGCATTTTAAATGTTATATTTATTTATAAGTAATTTTAATGTTGTTAAGGCCTGACTGTATGCTCTAGTATTGAAAACACAGATGTGGGTGTGTCACTGCAGTGTTGGAGACTGCCTGCTGGAAACTCAGTGTCTACAATTACAGGGTCCAACTGCATTCAACAACACATTTAACTGCAGGCAGGCGACTGTTCTCCATTTCAAAGCTGGTGCGGTTCTTCAGTTTGGGCTTGTACAAGCCCAAATAAATAAATGAAGTCTGCTATAAAAGCCTGCACATCTGATTTGGATTTCAGACATTTAGCACACAAGGGGGTCTATTGTAAGGGGTAATTAAAGCTTGGGACAAAAACTGGACCAAACAGACCTCACAGTCTCTTGCCCTCTCTCTCTCTCTCTCTCTCTCTCACACACACACACACACACACACACACACACACACACACACACACACACACAAACAAAGAATTTTAGTTAGAATTCAACATGAATTAAAGAATCATCTTTGTGATGACAAGGAAAGAATACATTATTGATTGGCATCTCTTAGTGAAACTGGTGCAGTGATTATTGGCCAATAAACCAATAAACCAAACAATAATCATTTTACTTAATATCACAATGATGTTGTTTTTCAGAGAAAATTAAAAGTAAATTGAAAACATTCAAAACAAAATTAAAAAAGTATGATTATATAATTTTTATATCTGTATTTATACAAATATAGCTGTAGCTTTAAAAGCAGAACTCAACAAGAACAAAAATTAAAAATGAAATTTCCATATTCTCCATGACTGAGAGAATGAAATGGTCTATGGTTCAGATTTTATGATCTGATTCGATATAGTTTTTAACTGCCCCATCTTTGAATAATAGCAGAAAACTGTTGAGCCTACAGAAAACTTGAGAATGATCAGAAGACTTTCTAAAAACACATTTCAGTCACTTCTGACATTCTGTAGGAACAGATGCGTGACAGGTGTCATTTCTAACAAAAAGCATGTTGACTGTTGCTTTTTATAATTATATTATAACACATAATTATAATTAATATACCTGACCAATTTGTTATCTATAGCAGATGTTTTATCCAAAACAACTTAGCAGTGCACTTATTTTATGAAGAGTCCATCTGGATCAAGTCTGGATCATCTGGATCTAATACAGTGGTGAGCATATGGGCCTTTCCTTGTGGGCTATGAAAATGAAACCTATCAGCTACAAATCCATACCACTTTAACCTAGACTGCACCATCCCGACACACTTACCAACACATCCTGGAAACGAAGCAGATCTGAGAGATGATCATACTGCTGGCTGGTGCTGAGAGACCACAACACACCAATACTAAACACAAACTGCCTCAAATCACATTAATAAAAACTTTAAACTGGCACATTCCACAAACTCACACATTCTGATTTGAAAATTGTTTTTAGATTTTAAGATAACTTTTGCCTCTCTGTTGTCATCTTTGCTCATAACATGAAATTGTGAGTACTGTAGATGACAAGTTCAAATTGTAAACAACCGCTAAAAGAGAAAGTTACAAACTCTGCACCATTCCAACACCCATACATGTAATTTAGTAGCTTTCTGTTTACATATGTGACACAACCAAGTCAAATTTCCTGGGAAATTCGACCAACAGCTCAGTAATAAATCATTATTATAAACTTACCATTGCAAATCATAGTAAGGTAAGGATACACTTACCTTGAACACTGATCCCCTACGTACTTGCTCAATAACTGATGTTTGTTCATTTTAACAAAAAAAGTTACATGAATTTAGACAATTTATTAAATTACTATGAAATGAATTACATAACAATGTAACATATATGTACCTTTAAAGAAAAAAATACATTGTGATGATTAACATTTTATGAAGGTTTTGACTTTCCTTTAAATTATATATTTTTAAAACAATTTCAGGCTTTATTTTAGTTATTTTGAAAAGTGCCAGTTACAAATATAGATACTCATGGATGTGTATGATTAGACCTGCATGTAGGGCTCATCCACAATGACAGTCTTGAAGCAAGAATACAGGTATCAATAGGTGAGGATCTCCTCATAGATTTGGTGCAGGTAGGACATGGTGCGCTTCAGCAGGGGAAACTGAAGCCTGCAAAAATGAGTCACCTGTGAAAGCGCAATGAAACATTATGTAAATAAACAATAAAGATTATTAAAGACATTTACTAACCTATTACATTTTAATAGTTACATTTTGACCATGTTAACATGGAGATTTTAAATATTAGTGGATCTCACCCTTATTGACTTCAAGCCCCCACAATTTCTACCCCTACTAAGGTTTTTTTTTCTTGTTGTTTTAGCTTATTTTAATGCTCGTTTAGTCTTATTTTACTTCAAGTTACTTTGTGACCCAATAGGACGTTTACTGCCCTTAACTCCCTGATCGAGAAAGGCTCGAGACCCTTGAATGGAAATTGCACACCATCTGGTGGCCAATAGTCAAAGTAAAAACGGCTGTTTACTGAACTATAAGGTGTAAATTTACGACAATAAATAAAGTGTTTTTATATGTATCTTGTATCACTGTGTAAATTCTGTGTACTGTAACCCTTTAATAATATTATGATATTATGTTCATAATATTATGAACACAAGATCAGTCACTTCTTGTACACAGATGTACGTTCATAGTGTGTCAATTATGTGACAATACAATCAAATAAAGTCAGACAGCAGACCTCATGCATGTAGGGAACAATTGGAATCTCGAAGGACCCCACAGCTAGAAAGATGTTATCCCTCTGCAACACTGATTATAGGGCCTGTTTCAGATCAGTTTCATGAAATCCTCAAAGTACATTAGATTTTATAGAAGAGACAGCCTTTTTGACGATTGTAATACCGATTGTATGTTACGCGCTATGTTTTTTTACTCAAACGTGCGAGTGTGTTGTGTAGTGTAAGTGCTGATAAATGTGCAGAGACAGATTTTGCTATAGAAATCATTTTATTGAGCAAACAGCTTCTGCTCTTTACAGACAGATATTAGTACATACAATTTTAAGACTACATGAAAGAAATCAATTGGACTGGAAACATTTATTAAGAGAAATTACACAAATATTTTCAGGTAAACAATCAATTACTTAACAATTAAAAAAATATAATATGGCTGGATGTCCAGTTATCCAGTTAATGATCCAGTTAATTTACTGGTATCTATAATTTTCAATTTAGCTTTTCAAGTTAGCTTTAAAAGCATCAATACATAGCATTAATTTAGGTTTTCATGGTGAAATTAAAAAACATTTTAACAAAATGAGCAAACAACAGCTGTTGCGTCTTACAGTGTTCCTTATTAACAAATTTCAATTCGACCATCAGTTTTCACACTTTCTCAACCAATGACCAACAATGACGTCTTTACAGCTGACAGTTCCCCAGAAATACCCAAATTTTCTATCTATAACCAGGAAGTGACTGTGCACATTGGGAATTCCACAATCACTTTGTGTTTGCAACAATTACTGGGCACTTCAATGGAACTTGTTTTATCACATGCCACAGGTCAGCCACATCATTACATTCTGTGAACCCTATAATAAATATTCACTTGTTCAATGCATGAGGGACAATAACTCAGAAATGGGATGAAAGACGTTTTAAATGAATTACAGCGATGTAACTAGATTTAAGAGTCCAGTCCCAGCATAGCAGAGCTCTCCCATCTTTTGAAATCATGCCACACACTGTTTTAAAACCAATCATTTATAAGCACATATTTTTAAAATCTCATTTTGATTTGGGTTTTCCAATCCATTCACACTGCTGCAGTACATCTCTCCTCCACACTGCTGGTCTGTGAATAAACACTTTTTTTGAACATGAGTCTGAAAAGGTGCTTCCTAAATTTCTCCCCTACAAACACATAGAGAAAGGGATTCAGGCAGCTGTGTGAGTAAGCCACAGCTTCTGAGATCTGGAGACTTAGAGTAATAGCCTTGCTTCTTTCACAAGTTAAAACAATGAGTTGATTTAACTCTAAGGCTTTCACAAATGCTGCAACATTGTATGGAGCCCAACAACAGAGGAAAACTATCATCACCACAATGACAAGACGCATGGCCTGTTTCTTGGAAGAGCGAGCAGTCAGGAGTCTGTTTAGAATCATTGAGTAACAAAATCCAGTTATACACAGTGGCATAATTAATCCAAGAACATTCATTTTAAAGATACCAAAAGTCCTTGAGTTGTGGTGTAAAGCTTGATCATGTGTTGGATAAGACTGACA
>JBAJNP010000098.1:0-146481 GCA_036877545.1 Yasuhikotakia modesta | reverse complement strand
TTTTTTTATCTAAATCTAACAGCATGCCATTCAAATCTGGTAAACTGTCCATTTATATTAGTGCACTCAAATAACCAATATGAGTTCATTCTAAATAGCTATCCAGCCTCCACCTATTGTCTTTAAAGGTCGTGACTCTACAACAAGCTGCAATTAATGCCTAAGGGATCTTTAGAAATAATTGCTGTAATTATCTGACAATGTAATTAATTTGCATCTCAGTTGTTCCATGATGAAGGTGTGGCATAAAAGGACAGATGTTGATGCTTGTGAACCTGTATGTATGTGTTTGAGTGAGATTTGGACAGACATGAAGGAATAAAGGAAAAAAGAAATAAAGGAGCACATCACATACGCAGATGTGTCTCAAATAACTTATTAGAATTTAAAAATTATTGCTAAATTATTATTGATAAAGGTCAGCGGGCAACGGATAGTTTGTCTCTGCTTGACCGACTTCTTGGCTTGATCTCGGTATAAACTGTCGTGATCCTGCCCTCTCCTGGTTATAAAAGAAACTGCACTGTTACAAATACGTTTGTTGTTCTAAATCAGGTTTCTTCTTTTACCATCTTCTTCTTTAGACATCATAAAAAACGTGTATAATCCAAAACCAGTTACATTTACAATTTACAACAGCTACAATTTACATTTACAACTTTATCAACAAGCTCCAACATTTTGCCGAACCAGAAGGACCTCTCCTTCCACCCCCCTCTCATTACAATGAATAAGCTTTGCAGAAAGCAGTACTGCAGCGGTCGCGCTCAGATGACTTATAATGAGAACACAAGATGCCATAAACACTGTTCTTGGACAGCCCGTCCAGCAGTGATTGTGACACGAGTAACACGAAGTACGACAGATTTGTCAGAATCCATAAAAAATAATACCAATAAACATAACTGGGCAACAGAAAATTTGACCATTGTACTTTGCTTCTTAACAACGAAATACCTGTACTACTGTAAAACTACATTTATTAAAAACAGTTAGCACTACTGACTTTCTTGACCCTATATTTCCAGTGTGATGAATAAACCCAAATAGATATCAACCAAATATTTGACTCGTGTCATTAGAATGGCAACAGTTGTAGACAATTGTTTAAAAAAGCATAACAAATGCAAAATAACTGTAATTTTTAAAACCATAACTGGATGCCACTTGCTAAATTAAACAAACACGTAATGTAGCAGGAACTATTTGTATACTTTGTGTAAGTAAACTTACAGTTCCAGTCCTGGCCAGATGAGGGCGTGTCGAGCTTGATCTAATCCTTCATTTTAACAACGCTGAAACTCACCCATTACACACCATCTAAAAGCTACTTACTGTGATTTCAATGTATACATTTTTTAAATCAGTTCGAACTCACACCCTTTGTGCTGTTAACGCAATGCTCTACCAGCAGCTACAGGAAAGCATGATTGTGAAGAAATCTGTTTGACCACCAAAACAGTTTGCATGTATAAACATACAGCACATGCACTAAATCAGATAAGCTGCTGTATTGAACCATTTACTGTATTTTAAGGAAACACATAAAAACATGCTGATAAAAAAAGTTCATCAGAGTAAAGCAACAAATCTGTCCATAAAGTTAAACTATGATTAACAACAAAAAGTATTAAACATTTTTACAACCATCAAATTAAACAAACATTTTTAATTGTTGTTTTGCTGATAAGTGCAGTAAGACCACGGTAAAACATTTCAGAACAACTATTAAATATTAACCTGGTTTTGTGGGAGGTGCCATGATTCACACACACACAAGAAGTCAAATGGCTCATTTATAAAGTGAGGTCATACACTGGAAAAAGTGTTTATAACACATTACAAACACATTTTCTAATCATCTTGATAAGGACATAAAGAGCTACATCATGCTCAGTCATCAATAAATATACAATGAAAGGGTAAAAAATTAGGCCTTGAAAAAGTGGCCAAAGTAAAAACAGTGTATTTTGTTGTTTTATGTAATTTTGTATGTTTAATGTTTATGAATTATTATGTTATTTATATTACTAAAATAATAACATTTATGTTACTTTGTTTTTTATGAATGAGCCATCTTCAAAACATTGTTCAGCTATCCCACACACCCCCACATAGCTAGTGCCTGATTGGTTAGTTCAGCCACAAGAGGCACATGCTTCCAGCTGGTTGGCTTCTAATACTGGGCCCATACTTTTTATTACTTGTTTAGCACATGTGTTTTTCAAAACCTTTGTACTTTAGCACAAGCTAAAAAAACACATTCATTGTATATTTATGCTGATGAACACTAAGCTTTTTCAAAAGCTTTTGTGTATTACTGATTCATTGCTGGTATATTTTATCTCCAATGAACCTGCAAATCCTTACTATTGTGCCGTCTCAAACCACAACAATTTGTTATCAGATAACACGCTGTTCTTATGCGCACTTCAAATGCAAATACCCATTTTATTGTTGTGTCATTCTGAGCAGAATATTTGTTTCACAGTCTTGGCAGGAATAGATACAAGTGTTCATTTTAGAGAACCCACTGAATCCAAACAAAATGAACACACATTTTAGATACATTCTCACATATTTGCAAGTTAATAAACAACTATTTTTATCTAATGATAAAGAACCTAATAATAAACTCTAGCAATGAAAACAACTGGAGATAATTTTTAATATAGGCAAGCTGACTTCCACATATGTGTTCACTTCTTCAGTATACAAATTAAGATGCCAAGTGGTATTTACTGCTAACAGGGAGGAAAAATGCAAGAGTGAAAAAAATGATATAAGCAAAATGCAGCGCATCAACAATCCTTTACACAGCAATATATTGCCAAAAATTCTCTGAAAGAGGATGAAATTGGCCCTTGAGCTTAATCCTGTGTCTCAAAGGATGGATTAGAACGTTTCAACCACATAACTTCATGTTGTGTCAGGGGAGGGCATAAGGATGTCTTGTCTGATGAGTCAATTTAAAGCAGCCACTTTAACATTTTCATTATTTTGAATATGGTGCTATTCCACACAGACTTACTGCTTAATCTCTGCCACGCTTCATCTGGGATTCATTTGATCTGTCATAACATCCTGCAGCTGAAGTGCCTTCAGAGACTGTAAGAGAGAAACGGGAAAGGCAGAGATGAAGACTTTTTTTTACATCTTTGTTCAAATAAAGAGAATTTTTGAGACATGCGCAGGTGATTTATGCGTAGTTCTGTGCAAGGATTTACATATACACAAACAGTGCCTTGCAAAGCTATTCAGGCTTAATCCTAAATTTAAATTTCATTGTCCTGATTTAAGGATTTGTTGTACTTTATACATTCTTTGGTGTACTTGTTTTCACAGCTACACTTTGGATTTACAACATGAAGGATGATCCCTCTGGAGGGTTTATCTAGAAGACATGATAGTTTTTTAATGACTCAATTGTATAGGTCAATTATAAGATATGTGTCAATTATAAGAAAATATGCCTTTTAGGTTTGTTGTTTTTATCTGCAATTCAGGAAATAAAAAATATTTTTTAAACATTTTTTGATCTTTTGACAATAGACCCATGTTATATGCTGCTTTAACCAAAAAGGAAATTCCAGTGAAACAGACCATTTTTACTTAATGCCAATATATAGTCTCTTTTTTCCATTTAAATGGATCACCTATGACTAAATGTAAAATGTTTTCTAGAACCGTGTTGCATTAGCTAATTTCCTTTTTTTCAAGTAAAGTGAGCAAGCAGAAAACAAAAAAAAAAACATTATTGGGGTGCAGGTGAACTTTGGTTTCATCGTTTTGCTGTGGGCTATAGATGGTAAAATAAAACCACAAAACACAAGGCTAATCACAATTCAGTGTGCATAGACAAAAAATCATTAATTAGCTGTAGTTGAATTATAGTTGCAGAAATTTGTTGTAGAAGTGAAGTAGAAGACAAATGTTTGAGTAATATCAATTCAGTGCTGCCCTGTGCTGTAATAACGGTATGAAATTGTGTGTGTGTGGTGTTGAAGGATGAGAAGAAAGACAGGACTTCAGTAATGGGGGAGGACGGGCCACAGGGACTTTCCTGTGTGCCTCATGCTTCTGTGCCACCCACCCCCTCCGCAGTGAATCTTCCTTCCCTCACGTTATCTCTCTCACACACATTGCTGCACAGCTGTTGTGCCACAAAGCACTACTGAGTATAATCCACTACAGGCCAAAATTTCCACATGGTGTATTGTCCTCTCAACCAGACAAAAATTAAGTCTAGTCTGTAAAAAGGATATGTGCTTGTAAGAGGGTCTTGTGGCACTGAATTCCTTGCTCATGAGGCTAAATCAGAACTTTGAGGTTTTGGAAAGAGCTTTAAGACAATGTAAAAGACAAATGAGTTTGATGTCTTTTTTGGTGTTGATAATGCCAGTTTTAGCTCTTCTTGCCATTTCCATCAGTATTTTATGTAAAGCTGTGTTACAACAAAATGTATTGTCAAGAGTGCAATATGAATAGAAATGACATGATTTGACAAGTAGCTTTTTCAATAACGATAATTTGTCTTGAACAAAACTAAGCACTAGAAAGAAACTACACCGTACTAAAAAAAACTGCCAGGTAAGTAAGAAACTGGTACATCTCTGACCTGTACAGAATTAGAAAGGACCTTAAAACAGCATCTCTTCTGGGTTTCTAGGTCATAATGTGCCCATGCAATGAAAAGAGCTAAATAGACTTTCAAGTGCAATCCATCACCTTTGTTCAGTATATGTTCATATTTAAATTAGGTTTGTGTTGAATTCGCTTCATTTTTTCATTTTTTCGCTTCAACAACCATGATAGTCTAAGTACTACAAGAAGTAACTAAATTAACAGTTAGTTAGAGTGTATTGGAAAAAAATCCTTTGTGATAACTACAGTCATTGTATTTATGTATAGAGTATTTGTCTGAGGATTTGAAAGAAAGCATCAACATTTTAGAAAAGATTGTTTACTGTTCATTTCCTTTAATGTCATTAAAGCGATAGAGTTTTGTTATAGTTTTGTTAATAAAGGGTAAATAAACAGCCTATAAACAAAGGCAATGACTGTAGTTATCACAAATGATTATTTTCCAAAACATTCTAATTTAAAGTTTATTTAGTTGATTTTTATAGTCATGTGTAATCATCAATTTGTAATCATGGTTGTCATGTGTGACTTAGTGAGTATCAGTTTTCAGTAATAAAAATCACGTATTTATTATAGTCTTTTTCAATATTTGCTTTTATCGTGCCTTTAAAATAAAAAAAATTGACTGCACTATTTGCCTCTAAGGTGTCTGACACGTTTCTGCATAAAGTACATATGTTATGTTTTTGCTTGGTTAACACAGCAGACAACTGAGCAAACATTAGCTTTGTACATGTTGTTTTTGTACCTGCATATCTAATCATATAGGAAGGTTTTGCAATTTCATGTGCTCACATGGAAGATAAGCTATGATGGGTATGTATGTTGTTCTTGACAAGACACATATTTGACCTACCTGTTTGTCTGTGTATAGTGGCGGTCTGAACTCTGTTCTGTACTGAATCAATAAAGGTCCTTGCTACTAGTACTTGTTTATTTACAAAGGAACAGCCCACTGAGCATCAATGACCTGATTTTCTCCTTTCAGTATCATGGACATTGGCCAACACAAGCAACACATACTGCACGTCACGCCACATACTCCTAAACGAACACACGTAAAGCTCATTTCAAGGGCAGAGTGTCTTTCACAGAGCAAAACTGCTTGTCACCATTGGGTAGAAATAATATTTTATACATGTTCATTCTGTATAAACATGGTACTGTTAACATGCAATCATCTATAAGGATATCCCCAAATAGTGTAGATTCATAGTGTAAACTGTCCTACAAATCCTACGAAGAGAGAGTGACTCAGAATCAAGGAGGACAATGTATCTGTTTTTCTAACATCCTGGTTTTAGGCATTATTACAAATAACTGAAGTAAATCGTCTTTAACTCGTGCCTTTTCTGCCCAACAATATTGTGCTATAGCGTTATGTTGGTGTAAGGGATTTGACAAAGCAGAACCATTAAAAGTTTCCATTAACATTCCAGAAGTGTGAAACCTCGCATGACTCTTTGTCGTTACGTCATACACGCCACAGAACAGCTGACGGAGGTGAACATCAACAACGCGCGTCCATGAGAGGGAGGTGGCGCGCGTTCGCGTCATATGGCCCGCCGGCTTCTGATTGGCCAGAGCGACTCACCAGACATCACCGCGCTTGTTTTCTGCGGAGGAAACGCGCGAGCGGTGTAAGGTTTGTACAGTGAGATGGAAGAGGTTGTCGTGTTTCGCGAAAAGATAAAATGACTAAAGAGCACATCTGAAATCATATTTTGTTAGTGTTGCCATTTGCAAAATAGTTTAGAAACAAAAAGCAAAGGCGTGTTTTAGATTAGACGAAGACACTGCTTATGGTTAAGGTGAGTATTCATAGCATGTTTCCGCTAAAATATATGAATTATTATAAGCATTTAGTTTCTTATTATGCTATGATCAGACAGGCTTTTACGGTGTCTTTACATAATTACGTTTGGTTTTACAAACGTGTGATGTTATCGTGTATTTTAGCATTGATTATTATTACTGATCATTAATATTATTGGTTTTTGAAGTGCCAAATGCCAAGACTAGAGGAACATTGCTGGACCTGCTCTTGTTCAAACAGTGTGAAGTCGAAGGACCTGTCGAGCGCCAGCTGGATTGTTTGTAAAACGGGTGAAATGATGTCCATCATAACCTCGGTGTTGAGCCATGCATACGGCTCTTTGCATGGCCTTCAGTCCGCCAATCTAATTCGACGGGGACTCGTATTGTTTATCGTTGGAGTAGTCCTCGCCTTGGTGTTAAACTTACTTCAGATCCAGAGAAACGTTACATTGTTTCCAGAGGAAGTGCTGGACACACTGTTTTCTTCTGCCTGGTGGATTCCCCTCTGCTGTGGAACTGCTGCTGGTAAGTCTGGAGTAAATTGTGTGTACTGATCGATGGGTCTTTATTAACATAATGATCATAAGACAAAGGCATGCGTGTGTTTGTAGGCGGGGTGTTTTGTTCCACCAAAGCGACCCTTATTACGTCTGTTGTCGCATTATTACTAATGCAAACAACGATCTGCGGCGTGTTATCTTTTTATTATATGTTTACACTCTGCAACAGTCATTATACCTGTGTTTGGGTGCTGTTTTGTTGACACATCGGAGAGTAAGCTGCCTTTTTTGGGCCCTGGAAACAGTCGGGCATTCGGGGTCATTCATGGGGTGCTGTGATCTGATTGGCTGCGCTCAGAACGGGTGAGCTGTGAGGGAGTCACGTTATTGGCTGTTGAGCTGAACATGCCACTTACCCGCAGAGAAACACGGAAGTCGTGTGCAGTACAACGTCATGTATCAGTCCCGCTCGGCCCCTGCATTCCGCACAGTCCACGTCGTGATGATGTGGACACGTACCAGTACAGTCTTAAAATGCATGTGAATTTAATCTCCTCCTAAAGTGAAACAAATGTGTGTGTATATATATATAAACAAAAGTACACAAAGACGCCAATGCAAATGTTATTAAAGGTCACTTTTGAATAAGTAGTTTAACGTTTTTCTGCGAATACCCCCACAGCCTTCAATAAACAATGGAAAACATAACTGTTCTATATACACTTAAATCATCTTTTTTCACCTGAAAATAATCATATGCTGTTCACCTCAAACTAGCTTAAACTCGCTTTCTTATAAACATAGTTTGTAGGCTGTGCTTATTGTTGTCTCTTATTATGCTAAATGCCCACTCATTTAAAGTTGCATTAAATTAAAGTGTCTGCTAAATTAATAAACGTGTTAATGTATTTTTTTCTTTCCTCAGCTGTGGTTGGTCTGTTGTATCCCTGCTTGGACAGTCATCTTGGAGAGCCACACAAGTTTAAGAGGGAGTGGGCAAGCGTGATGCGCTGCATTGCTGTTTTTGTGGGCATTAATCATGCCAGTGCAGTATCCTTACCACTGTAAATAGAGTGTATATAAAACCATTTAAAAGTTTGATGTATTACGTTAACAAGAATGTCTTATTTGCCAAGCCTTTTTATTCATTATGCTTATTCCAAGAGACGTTTTATAACCATAACATCTGTGAATTACAGTAACCGCAGTATTTAACATTACACATTCTCAAATCTTTTTTGAGAAACAACAACTACTAAAAGGTAGTAATTATTTAAAAGTGCTAAACTTTGTTTAGCATTTTTGTCTACTTTGAACATATTTTCCTTAAGTCAAAGTACCTTACAGAAACTAGACTTTGCCAATAATGTTCAACTCTCATTAACCCTGGCTGCTCTTTCTTTGGGCTTATGGTGGACATTTGACCGTTCTAGAAGTGGCTTTGGCCTAGGACTGACAACTGCTCTGTTAGCAACTCTCATTGCTCAGCTGCTTGTCTACAATGGCATCTACCAGTAAGTTATGATTAATAGACAGAGAAATAAGACTTTGTGAAATATCAAAGACATCACCTGACCACAGTCTGATTGCCACATCTATATTTAAATGTACTTGGATTGAGGTTTATCAGACAGTCAGTTTCTCTGTGTAATGAATTCTTATATGAGTCAGCTGAATCTGAAGGCACATATATGATGACTGCTGATTTGTTAATATTGCACAACTTTAATCTTAATAGTTAAATGTTCTCAAAGTATCAACAGTGTTATTGGTTGTTTAAGTATTTTTTCTCTATTGTTTCAGGTATACATCTCCAGACTTCTTGTATGTACGTTCCTGGTTGCCTTGTATATTCTTCTCTGGTGGAGTGACAGTAGGAAATATTGGGCGACAGCTAGCTATGGTAAGAATAGCCACCTGTATGTATAAAAAGGTTTACCACATTGAACATGCTTACTCCTCTGTTCCCTGACAACAGCTTTACCAGGCTCTTCTGTTTATTAAAGTAACTAATAAGCACTGTTAAGATTATCTGTAATTACATGTATTGTGTATTGTTTTTTGTAGCTGTAGTGCTCTGTAGTACTTACAGACATGCAGTTTAAGTTAGATTTCAGAAGTGAAACTTAAGTGGGCACACCTTGTGAAACGAAAGTAAAAGCATCTTTAAATGATTTCGAGTTATTTGCAGTATTGTAAATGTGTTGTAATAACAAGCCTAAATGTTTTAGTAAAATCAGTCTAGTTTAGTAAACTCATGACCTGGTAATTATACAACAGAATTTTAATGTTTATGATTTTGGAAATGGTTAAACTTAAATGAGGGTAGAAATTAACATAGAAATGCTTAAGCATTTAAAAAATTTAACAGCTTTTCTAACAGATGCCTTTCTTAGTAATCAGTTTGTCAAAATTTTCTAATACTCTGTTGACATCCCACAATCTGACACCTGGGCTAAAATGTCATGCTTGGACATCTTAATTAGTTGCTGATTGTTGTCTGAGGCATGTTTGTGCCATCCTCTTCAAGCCATCTCAGTCAGCTGTGCCTCTTTATCCTGTTGACATAACCGCCTTCTTTCTCAATAAGGGCGTGAAAGCAGATTAAACTCCTTGTTTTTCATGCTAATGGTCAGAGTGTTGGAGCACTAAGTACTTTGTTTATCAAATGGAGCTTTTTACATGCTGTTACAGGTTTATGTTGTTTTTGAGTTGGTAATTACAGATTTTGCTTGACCAATTGGAATTAGCTGTAGACTATTAACTTTATAGCAGCTTGTATTATAAAGTGGCAAGTTGGGTTGGTGTCAGCTGTGCATTAGAGTGCTATTAAAAGGAGAACCGATACTTGCACATTAATGCCACATAACTCAACGTCAGCATTCAAGCAATGATATTTAAAACGGTGCTGAATTTAAAACACAGAAAATGGGCATGAATGTACTAAACCAGGAACTTGACCATTGCTGCGTTTATGAATCTCTATCATGTACTCTGCCAGGCCCTTATAGTGATGTTGTAAAATGGCAGTGGAATACATTTCTGAAAATAAATATAAATGGGTTAAGCATTGACACTTTTTCAGCTCTTTTTTAGCTTATGTTAGGATGCTTAAATATGATATACTAATGTATTTAAATATGATACTAATGTATTCAAAAAAGCTGAATGGTTAAATTTGTGAATCTGGTGATGAATGTTTGCTCTTGATATTCCTTAAAAGGCCGGTTAGGAGACAGGCCAGCTGCTCATGGGTGGGACATGTGATTTCTTACTTTCAGGGCTCCCCTTCCCCTCAAGCCTTATATAACTGTGTGTCATAAAATGTAGACACTAAATTTACCAACAGTGCTAGGTGTGAGTGCTGAGTCCTTTTTAGGTTTTGTATTTTATTAGCTTGAGCCCAATGTGCACTCACTAACTGACTTTTTCCTTCTGCACAGGGATCCAGTGAGAAGCCTCACAATGACTAAATGGGCATCTGAGATCATGAAGTGAACCTTGACGAGTGCCAAAACGGAGGGTGTGCAAACCGAGACTATATTGGGTGTCCCTGGAGACAAAGACATTTTAGTCCAACCATAACTTCTGTTATTAATTTGCTCCTCTTCATACCAAAAAAGAAAACGGAGTGGGTTGGTGTGAGCTGGCCCGGTGTGCCATGAAGAGAACCTTTGAGCATCCATTACTACCATCAGCACCATAACCACTGCAACACAGCTCCTCACTGTTGTGCTGCTGGTAGTATCAGTGTCCTTATTACCAGGTTGCTGGAGTGCCACTATAGGACTGGACAAAATCCTAGCTAGTTTCACTGCTAAAGTTAACAGTAGTGGTAAAGGTGTGTGTGTGTGTGTGTGTGACCTGTAGGTAAGACCAGCGAGAAGAAGGTGCTGCAGAAGTTCACACTTCATTCTGTTTTTTTTTTGCTGGAGAGCTGAAACATAAATGAAAGGGAAAATTGAAGGCTGTGGAAAACACATAAGTACCCAAAGAGGTCTGTGTACTATTTTGTTTCTATATTTTGACAACACTCTTAGCACCACTAGGCTTCCATATAGACTGACCACCCTGATTATTACAATAAGTAGCAGAAGGGTTTGTTTGCCAATCACAATTGTGCCGACTGGTTATTGTGTTTCTTTGACTGAATTGATTGTTTTTTACCATAATTTTGTTGCTAATACAGACCAAAAGTAAAACTAGAAACATTAGTTGTGAAGTAATGAAGTGACACCTTGAAATCAGAATCATGTGTCTGATGTGTCTTTTTATTTTAACTCAGAAATGGTAAATTTTAAAGGTTTTTAAATGAAATCACTGATAGGTTGGAAACATAGGATGACTAAACATCCAAGAAAACTGACATTTTTATTGCGGCCTCTAAAGTTTGCAATCTGTGATTGCCTTTGTATTATAGAATTGAGTGCTTTTGTCACTTTTGTAGTAATGTTTCTTTTTGTTTATACTTTGTGTAATACTTATCACATGTTGTTGGTTCTGTATCTAATCAAAGGTATTACTGGGCTCAATTGTAGGTTTGGGAACCATGGAAAATTAGGTGCAATCAGTTACAGTGAACCTGATAATGTTTCATATTTATTGCTTTATAATGTATAAAGGTACACCAGATAGCTCAAATGCAGTATAGAAACAAACCAGCAACAAACATTGTTTATATGTACATTAGGGTAGAATTATGGTTATGGCCACAACTCATGTAAAATAACTCATACAAAATGTATATATAAAAAATAGAACCCATGAACACTTTGCTGTTTATAAAGACAACAGTGTTATGTTGTTCTGTTGTTCTATATCCTTACCAGCATTGGCAAGTTTGGGTAAAAAAAATAAATAAAATGCTGCATTCTGTGTTTGAAAGAGAAAAAAATAGGCTCTTTAAGAACCTTTGCTTCAGGGAAGGAGAAATGTGAAACTGAATAAATGCTTTATTTAGAGAAGAATAAGGAAATTGAATGAAGTATTTCTAGGTTTGTGTGTGCATGTATGTCTTTACCATTTCAGTTCTATTGTTTCTACTATTCTGGGGTTATATTTTGAATTAAATTAAATAAAACTGTGTTGTCTAGCAGGCTTTGAGTTCTTCATTCACTTTCAAGATGTATTATAACTATGAAAACATACAGCAAAAATCATATTATACATCTTAATTTTACCAAGATTACATAGTTTATTAACTGAATTTTAACTTTTTGGAAGAATAAACATTTTAATTTACATTTTTTAAAAATCAAATGAGGTTTAATCTGCATATTGTATAACCTTATGATAAATTTTAAAATCTGTTGTATTAAGCTTTTTATAAAAAGCTCATCTTTCACCTTTAAAGTATCTAGGTCACAGAAAGTCAAGCCAAACTGCTTAACCTCGAGCTGAGATGTCTCCTTTTAAGGAGAAGCACTAGTGTGGCGACTGAAAGGTGACTAAAAAAATAATCTAACATTTAATTCCCAGACATTACAATATAATATACAATATACAATTGTTAGTACATCTTAATAATAATGATAAAAGATAAATTGTTTATTCTCCTAATTCTTCTAAACTGATTTCTTTTCACTTTTCCTACACTGGCTTCTGTCTTTTCACCCCCTTTAACTTAAACTCTCTGTCTCATGCTTCATCTATCTGAACTTCCTCATTAAAGTCAAGAACAAAAATGAGCTGTCCAACTGCAAGCTACATCAATGATAAATGCATGAATCCTGACAGAGGCTGACAAATGTAATAGCTCTTCGTAGTCTGAAAGCACTGGGTATTAGGTTCAAGTCAAATAATCTAAGTTGTGTTCTGATGTATGCAGCTGCCCTTTGTGTTTGTGTATGTGACAGTACAGTGCTTTGACTCAGGGGTGCTGCATGCTAGTGACTGCATTTTCGCTCATTGGTTTTCATAGTAACAGAAACACACCATGTCTTGACTACAACGTGACCACTTGGATAATGTATCATTGTCAAGTCTGATATAAATTATTTCGTAATTGACTGAGACTAGGTTACACTGACCAGTTAAAATGATACTTAAAAATCTACTTCCTGTTCATTTCAGTAGATGGCAGTGTTGCACATTTTTCAGCGCCCTACGTCGCACATTTACGAGTGACCACTCCTCGGGTCATTCGTTTAGCAAGTGTTACACATATGGGCTATATGCAGACTTGTTTGGGGCAACACATTAAATTATTTTTCACATCACTGAAAAATACACTTTCGTTACATACACTTTTCCTCAAAGAAAAAACAGGCAACTAAATAGCTATAGCAGTTCTATTAAGAATGAGAAAGTCCAACAAAATAACAACTGTTTGTGTTTTGTGTGGATTTTCACGTGTTTGTATGGAGATGGCTTGCAGGAGCTTTAACAGGCGTTGAGGATTTAGATTGCTCTTTGGCCCTGGGTAAGGGCCCCCCCACTGTTCCTCTAATGGAAGATGATTCAGTCGAACAGACGAGAAGACAGAATCGCAATTACCCAGACTTATTGAACTCACCCCTGACATTTCTTTGGCTTCTGACTGAACTAGCACAGGAGTACAAGACGACAGGGAAGTGAAGGAGAAAAGGGGACGGGTGCTAAGGGGGGAAGAGAGAGAGAAACAGAGAGAAAGAAGATAGAATATGTTAATATAAAAAATTAGATTCTAAGAAATTGTATATAGTAACACACAAAGATTACACAAAACCCTCTTAAAAGGCATGCATCTGAAAAGATCAAATGTAGCCGTACAGCAACATGAACAATTAAACAAAACCTTAATGTAATAGACAAAATGAAACTAACAAAAATGAACTAACAAAATTATCCTAAATTGGACCACCAGGCTGTGAAATAATTTCTGCCTCAGTCAACACTGTCATTGACTCCAGGGATTGATGTGTGCATGTTAAGCCACAATGACAATATCTCTCTCCACTCCCTCACTCAGCGTCTCATCACCGTCTTACTCAATCTTTGAGGGTATCAGGATAATGAATTGAAGAATTAGACCTAATGGGACACAGACCAGCAACGGTGTTACAGGAGGATGCAAAAAACAGAGCACCATTTCAGTCCAAATTGCCCGCGATGCCATTCAAATGCCAACCTGGCATTTAAATGTGTCTCATCCCTTACCACTGACCAGGACTTCCATTCGCCTCAGTCAGTCTGATTCAGCTCTGGTTGTTCTAATTGGTTTACAGATTCCATGGTCGATCAAAAGACTAGCTCTCTTATAGTAAAGATGTGCACAAGGCACGGGGACTATTCTTTAAGAAAGGTCAAGGTTGCTTCTGTGGGCAAAATTTATGAGGAACTATGATAAACAACCCAGGTGAAGCAAACATCATAGCAATATATACCATAAAATTACAAATATAAACATTCCTCTTTACTTTTTAAAGAACCAGGTCTAATGTACGAAGTCAGAGCTTTTTTTAACACTTCACATCAGCAAAAGTTGAATAACTTTAGAACTCCACTGTTCCACTATTACAAAGAAATATGGAGTGTATATCACAGTTTCATATCAGATTAAGACACATGAAGCGACTGATCGCACATATCCTTTACAGCGCTAATGAAACAAAGGCTTACACTGCAAACTAACTGTTTCCTTTGTTTTACCCACTTTTGAATACAGAGCTAATTAATAACAACGCAAGATACATCATATATGAACCAATAATAAGCGGTATAGGTGCTTAGTCTTGATGTCAAAGAAACCAGATATATGGCAGATTGACTTCAGTGCCTGTTTAAAGATGTATATATTATATTTCCTTAAAAATATATTGACAGCGTCTTTGATTTACATTTACCGGCTTGGACAATTAACAGCTCGCAATGTTATTTATTCAAGAATTCAAATTACAATAAACGCTTAGCTGGTGAAAATGTGTATTATTGTATATTATATGTTGCGTGTTTAGTTATTTTCCAAAGAATAAGTAACCTAGAAAAGTATTTTGTCTCGCATAAATGCTTAAGCAAAAAACAACAAAAAAAAAATAGTTTCACAAATCGATCACTATATAAAAAGCTAGCCCTTATCAGAAAAGCCGTACCCTGTCCATGGCCTTACATTGAACTTTCACCTTTCGTTCACAGAGGCGAGGCAACAAAACACAGGGTCTAGACAAGAATCTATAGTGCACCATTGAGGAGAGCCGCCTTTTCCAACCCACGGGAGCATAATTTTCCAGGCTTTGCTTCCGCCCTCAAGTGCATTATTGAATATTTATCGGGCCAGAGAGTGACGTTTTTCACACCTAACCTTTGATCCATTAATGCATGTGTGTGTTCTGACATAACGTAGATTTGGCTCATATTTAAGGCTCGACCTAAAGTATTCAATTTACTTAAATGTGAAGTCGTGTCTTTAGTGCATTTTTACTTTGAATTATATTTTAAATTCACGACAATAATCTACACTGGTCACGGGGTATGGAAGGTTGTCATATACCGAAATATTTTAAAGTTGAAGGAATAATACAGATAAGTTTTAAAACAGAAAATTGGAATAAAAGATTAGTGTGAATGATGTTGAAATGACGCATTCTACAACAAAAGCTGGAGAGCAGATGTAGATGGAGCAGGTTCCGGTCGAGTACAGATGCACAAAAGAGGACTCCAACTTTCTCAAAGGGGCACTGGAAAGGGACACATGGGTGAAAAAGACCCTATCCACTCTGAATATTTCAGAGGCAGAAATTTATTCTGCATTTAAAATTTAAGATTTAGTCCAAGAAAAAATGTAATGGGACCTTTGACCGCAGTAAAGTGCAAAAGTCCTGACACGTTAGGCGCGTCATCTATTTTTTTTTAAAGATTTTTCGCATTTATTTTGTTTCAGTATCAGTGAGGAATATCATGCATTTTAAGCATTGTTTGTCATTAAATGAATCACCATCATGCAGTCAGACTGCAATTAATTGTAAAACAGATTAAACTGAAAAAAGCCTAAATAGAAAATGTGACGATATTTCAAGATAATCATTAAAACAACTTATCTGCAAATTTTAACAATTTTGAGCAAGTGTACCAGAAACAAACCTGTTGTAAAATATGATTTAATGTCTGTTACACAATTTAACTGATAAATCTATGTATTGGATTATATATGAAAACAAATATACTAGAGACTAACATTTAACCAAAACTTTTCACAATACTGGAATTTCCGGGTAGATTGTCCCAAGCAAAGCACTTTTTGCACAGTACTGTATATACCACTAAGTTTATGCTTTGGTTAGCAACTTGTTAAGTCGAAACAATGTCAGCTGTGGTAAAAACACATCTCATGGGTTAGGTTAAAGGTGGGGCACGTGACGCATGGAATCAGCCTCCTTACGTACATGCTAATTCGGATACTGGTGATGCCACACACGAAGAATATCCCAGCCTATTTTCTTTTCTTACTTATAAAAGAAGGCCCGAATAACAACGAAAACTACCAAGTCTACATTAAACTCTATTCAAAAGTTTAAAGAATGCAGTTTCTTTAATTAACCTCAGTTCCTTAAAAGTTTTCATTATGAATAATAAACCAACTTATACGCTTATCCTTTTTAGTGACACTTTATATAAATTTAGCTAAAGGGGCGTAAAACGTGCCTGTGCATTTGCATACACTTTACAGACTGAGTGCGTTACTAAACAAGAAATGAAGCAACAAGTGCACATCGACAATGAGGTGGGCAAAGCGTTCATACTGCGCACGACACGCGCAACGCTTGCGAGGGCGCACAGGTGCAATGGAATACGAAGCATCTAAACTCTGCGAAGAACCAGGATAGCGCCAAATGGTGTTTAGACAACGGGACAGGTTGCCTACTATACCAGCCATGAGCTGTTTAATGACATTTCTTCCTTATTGAGCATTATGCTTTTCAGGAGTGTATATGCGCTCAAAAAGCTGTGACTCGTAACTCGTCCCCCCGTTTTTTTTTTTTGACAGGGAACGTAAACCCCTTTACCTATCCATTGCTATAGCCACCACGCGGTGTTTATAAGTAACTGTCACAAGTAAGACGTCCCAACACTTGAAAGGTCCACCTCCACTTATATGCGCGGTACTGCTGTAAACGAATTCGTTCAAATACCAAGCGATTTATTGTACATTTTGCGCTGGAAAATTATTACTTAAATGTACTTTTTATTAATTTGTTTTTCCAACAGCTTATCGTAACACTGTAAAGCTTATCTGTAACACTGTATTCTTATCTTAACAACTGTATTGTATTAAAATAACTTTTTTATATAATTAAAAGAAAAATAAATAACTTATTAATAAATAACGATGTAATTGAGAACAATTTTTGCACAGACACAAATAAAAATCGGATTACCTTAGACGGCCATGTAATTTAAAGGAGGTACTTCGTCTCAACTAACTCCCACAGCACAGTGTTGAAAACTGAAGGCTGATTATCAAGCCTCAGGATAAACTTTATCTCGTTGAAGTTTAACAGAATAAAACACAAATAGTAACCTACAGTAACAAATAATAAATGCACCAATAAAACACACAATAAAAATGAAAACAACATAACGTCCATCAAAATATTTAACATACCGCATTTCATTTGAAAAGGCATTAGACGAAATACAATTTATTATATGATTCGACTTTAAAAGATTTTGACATTACTGACAACTGGGTATTACTGACAGTCAGTTTGGACAAATACGTTTGATCCGTTATGCTAATGAAATATAATTTGGCTGAGAGACTACATGTTTATATCTATATACGAGTTTTTACGGTGACAAAATGCTTGGTATTTGTGAAACTGAAAATGCACCTGTGGCACTGTATATGTCTTTGCTTTGAAAAGCCAGCATAATGAGAATCTAAGTGTTTGAAATATTTCCAAATCTTAAATGATTTTTCCGTTTGATTGAAAGAGTCCACTCAACCAAGTAAACCTGTTTTGTCTTTTTGGGCCACTGAAATCTTCGAGGTGGGATGACTCAAAAAAGATACAAGTCTAAAGCTTTGACTATCAATGAAGCCATTTTCTCCGAAAAGGGTCTCAAGATGGGAGCAGCATTCAATTAGCTTGATCCCATCTAAAGAGCCTTAATTAGGTTAGTGCGGACGTTCATGCACGGTGGGTCAGAGGCAGCAAGACTGTAAGACTAAAAGGAGACTTATTTACGCCAGGACGATCAGACGCTTTAGAATTAAAGGCATTAAAACCCATCAACTCTATCCTCCCGGCGTTTTCAAAGTGTCCACTCTGCTAGGACCCGGACCCCGACAGTGCTCTGGCTTTGAAGGAATCTGGATTTAAAACAAGAAGCAGCCGTCAGACATTAAGACAAATGCCCACCGAGATAATAGTTTCACATTAAAACGGATCAAATATTGCGTGTTGTGAATTATATATAGACAGCCTATTAGTAAATTAATAAAAGCCGTTCATGTCGTCTATCAGACTTGAAGTTATAGTTCAAACAACTGTAAACGTGATTTAAAAAGCAAATTTTATTTATTATAAGTGTGTGATATTATAAGTTACTACTAAGTGTGATTGTATTTGATTTCGAAAATAACTGTGTCTCTGTTTTGCAGATCCTGGGGGTTGACTGGATTGGATTTTGCCCTGCGTGGTGTCATGGCTCATACTGCAGGCGTGCTTTGACCGGCTGTGTCGAGTGTTTGTGTGTGTCTTTGAGAAAGAGTGAGAGAGTTAAGGGGTGTGTGTTATCCTTTCTCTGGCTGCAATCTCTATGATCACGAAGGCTCGCACACACCAGCGCGTCCATTCACAAATCTACTCTGAGTCAGCATCCATTGTAGTGACCAGACCAGTGGCATATACTGTGACGTGTTAAAGTTCAAGTGAACCAAAAGACAACATACCAATTTTCAAACACTAGGCGTTAACAATCTAAACTGGTACAAAATGTTAACTCTGAAATGGGATAACAGTGTGCTAACTCCATGTTGTTCCATATCCAGAAACTTCTACAGTACAGCAGCAATACAAGTGCCAACAGCAAATCGTCTGTGTACTTTCCGAGAACGATACTAGTCTGCTGTTAACTTTGATTTCAATAATTAAAATAAACCAAGCGCTAAACTGTGCAAGTCCGTCATGTGCGCCTGTGGTAGATAAACTCACTGCGTAAAACACAAAATCGAAATACCAAATTTTGAAAATACCAGCAAGCCATTTTTGCATATCAAAGAGTGTGTGTTTAGTTATGGTTTAAAAATTTCTGACACGCGTCTTCCTTTTTCCAACTTAACATAAATATCCAAAAGACACCTTCGTCTACATCAACTAATAACGATATCTCCTGGCGTTACTTCTGTGTTAATAAGTTGGTTTAAAAATGACACCGTGACACAATCTTCGTTTCAACACAGCAACAATAACCATAACAATAAAAAGTAGACAATGATAAAGACACAAATGAACCAAAATGCTAGCAATGGATCACACAAGTATGGAGTCATCCATTATCACAAGCACAAAACCACTGATTGATCACAGTCACAAAATTTACTTTGTTTTAATGAGGTTTCAGCCAAGCTAACACTCCGCAGACAGAAAACGTACGTGAACACGATTGCACGTTTACTGCTCGAGCTCACAGAAGTGCAACATTAAAGTCTAAAGTGATGTCATAACCAGGCAAATAAAAACATCACTGTATGGGCATAATCCTGCACAGGGATTCATTAGTGATGCCAGTAGAGTTATGGGTGCCTTATGAAGCGTGGGGCATGAAAAGAGTCACTATGGTGACAGAGAAACATGATATAAAAGATTTGCAGATTAGAAATGAATAAAAAACATCTACTGCAGGTCTAAAACGGCACCGTTTGCTATGTAATTCACAAATAAGCATTTTTTCGGTGTACATTACATTAGAAAGATATCTTTATTGTATTAATTTATATTAGTTTTAGTAGTAGTACATTTTATATAAACAAACTGTAAACAATAATATGTCTTTACATTATCGCAGTTTTGACTTTATGGGAAGGGGAACCTCATTTTGGAAGAACGAAGTCATTGGGTACAAAAATAAGTACGCGTAGACGGGACAAAATGGTTCTTTTCTAGCATTAGTAAAAGCACACCAACGATCTAATATGTTTGCGTACTATAAACGTATGATATTTTAATTACCTAATCTGGATAATGCTGGTGTGAAACAACGACTGTGTTCATCTACGTCTGATCATTTATTCTCTGCCTAACCACGAAACAACCACATGCGCGTGAACGTTTCGCCCTGTTCTTAGCTAAAGAAAGACAGGGGGCAGGCCACGGCGCTCGCGACGTGTCAACGGCTCTATTGTCTTCTACCCATTTGTTCTGTTGAGTCTACGGTGAAAATCTTGCGGGTAATTATCATTGTAGGAAAATGGCTTGTGTCATTTACGCGTAGACATTTTAAAGACCTTTAAATGAGAGCAATGTGCTTTCAACCCTTGAGAAGGAACAACAAGACACAGGCTATTGTAAAGGTCCATGGGATCTTCATCAAAAACAGAATGATAAAATGAATGCAGTAAATTAAAAGAACATGACTATATAATATCCTTGACACAGAGTATTGCTTGACAACAGAATTACTATACAACAAAATAATCTATAAAATAGTCTACGTGCAACCAAAACACAACAGTACCCATGCATGAGATCACATGTTCTGGAACATCTTGTGCTTTAACACGAAAGTGACTGAATATATTCTGGATATTTACCGTTTGTGGAATATATGATAGAAACTATGAAACACAACTATGATAAGTCATATTGTTTGTTATGTTACCTACCATAGAAAGAATATGGTTAGGTAGAGAATCTGCATACAACTGCTCGCTCTGGACTCTCAACAGGAACGTTATTATGAGAAATACAACAAGGCATCCTAAGAAACGTGTTTAATTAAAAAATCAACACAAAATGATTGATGAACTTGATGCGTTTTTGGGGGAAGCATGCATTCACCATTCATACTGGCAGCATCCAATTGGATGATTCCTATACAGATGTTACACTAGAGCTGTCTAAGAGGGTAACGAGTTCTATGGAAAAATATATATTAGAAAGTGTGTTTGCGATCGTCTATGATCAGTGAAAATCGTAGAACAATCATTATCATCAGATGTTATCGGTTATATCAATGTGCTCAATGTCTAGGATGCGTCGTTCATCGTACACAACGCATACAGACTACATCAATGACACTACAGATAAATAAAATAAGCTGAACGGATACGCACGATGTTTATTTTCTGCGCTGTGGTATAAGAGCCCGTAAGGCAACAGTTTATGTAATACATAGATTTAGCCATTGACTAACCTCTAGGCGAAGGTTGAGGGCTTATAAACAAGTCAAACAGAAGTTGCAGAAAGTTGTTTCTTGTTGCCCCGATTACGCAAACTGAGATTCTTTGAAACTCCGTGATCTTTTAAAGAACTAAATACATCTATCAATAGCGCATGACCGCAATGAACACCCAGCGTTACTATTAAATGGCCGACTGTCGTGTCGACAGATGAAGAATAATCACTTGAGTTTAATGTGTAATGTTTGCATAGTTGGAGTACATACTCTTATTCTAAAGAATGTAAAATATCTTTGCCTAGTCACAATGTACAGCAATTTTGATTTGCGTAACATTTAGCTAAATATATTGGGTAGCTTGAACTACTCCTGCCTCTTAATAAAATGCAAAATTGCCTTGCAATGTTACACGATCTACATACACTGAGATTAATCATTCTTAAAGGACGCGTTTGCGTCAATGCAAAAAATCTGGTTTGGTGCACACCAGTCATTCTGTTTTAATAGCCAATGTTTAACACAGTCATCAATAGTAAAATAAATATTTCTCTGTTATTTACTCTCTGTTTGTAAAAGCTTAATAGAAGCCATGACAATCTTACTGTTATGTATCTTGATCACGATTTGTGAAACTCGAATCTTAAAATCGGTGATTTTGTGACTGTGGTGTTAGAGAGTGAATCGAGAATTGATAATGAAAGAAAAAGCACAGAAAAAGCACACGTATATAAATTACGCTACATGCAAACCTCGAATGTTAAGAAAAAAATAAAACGTGGAAAACTGTTCAGTATGCAGGCTGCGTTTTTGGCACTGCCTGAATTCGTATTTTGGTGAAGCACTGTACCTTTAAAAGTGCAAGGATGAGCGTTGTCTGTTACTCTCGAATAAGGGTCACGTGATTAATTCTAGACCAGTCTATTGGTCAAAGGCACGTGTCTAGGATACCGGAGTGTAACGTCACTGGGGGCTCGTATTAAAAATAAGAACAAAAATCCGGAGTGAAAGTATTTCAGGAGCAGTTAGGAGCCCCACTTCTCTGTCCTCAGAGTAGTCACTGAAGCCCCGATAGTTAAATTGCGCAGAAAACGAACACCACCAATTTGGCAAGTTACTGTTCATCCACCTTAATTATAGTGCACACCGTAATCGCAAAGCGTAACTATGCTTCTCCTTTGTGGATACGGTGCGCAAAGGCTTATTATTGTCCCCAAAACTCACTGACAGCTTTTCGTGTTCAGTTTTGAAGTATTCCTTAAGTGAACAAAGTGGACGGAGTTGCCCGTGTAGTGGGTTGCGACTGCCTGAGTGCGGGAGAGCGATAAAGGGTTAAGGAGGGAAAGTGGAAAGTGTGTCTCAGCATGGATGAGAATGAGCAGAGCGCAAGAGACGCGGAACAGCGAGGAGCGGCGGACGAGTCCAATAGTGCCATACGACCCCTTCTGCAAGCTCCCGGGAACCTGCAGCTCCCCCACCGAATCACCAATTTTTTCATCGACAACATCTTGCGGCCGGACTTTGGTCGAAAGAAAGAAGCGAACATTACGCGCGATGAAAACGATCAAGGCGCTAGAGAGAATCGCAGCCTTACTGGTCCTAGCACGGGACAGGTGGGAAGTACAGTACCAGCAGAGGGAACTTCCACAACACAGACAAGCAGCGGAGGAAAGAAGCCAGAGATAGAAAGCGAAGAGCCCCTGAAGCCCCGCGGGGAAAATGTGGATCAGTGCCTGAGTACAGAAACGGATAGTTCACAGACCAATTTAAACGGAGCCCAGCCTATGCTATGGCCCGCTTGGGTTTACTGCACACGCTACTCGGACAGGCCGTCGTCAGGTAGGTTTTAGTTTATTTCTACTGTTTATTTTACTACTGTAATAATAGAACATGCCAGGTAAACATGAAACCATCAAGTTATAAAATATGAGAATTATAACAGGCTAACAAAGTTATTGCATTTATTAAACATCTACGTTTCTGCACGCACGAAAAAATCGGTTTAGCCTTAAACAAAAAGACAAAGGTCCAAAATCGACAACAAAAGCTTAGAACATTAGTCAAAGTGTATAAGCGTAAAAAGGTATTGTAACAAAATGAACGCAAATGCAAACCTACTGTTTAGTTATTTATACATGGTAAATGTCTTTATCATTAAATACAATACGCCCGCAGATTGTAATGTATTTTGTTGTTGTTTAGAATGAAATACAATAAGCTTAAAAAGGTACTTTAATACCTTATATATTTAACAAAAGCACAAATATATTGCTGAACGCTTGTAAATGAAAGCCTTTATACGTTTTTTGATATTTTAGGCCCAGCGTATTACTATGTGTAAGTATTTGAGTGTTTAGGTACCGTAAAGTGCATTCCGTAGTTTGAGCTTTTAACTGCATTGCGTTTCATACAGCAAATCAACTATTTCTTAACAGAGTAGAAAACTGTGTGCATATGCATGTAATTTAACGATGAGAAAAAAAATCAAGAAATAAGCATTTAGCCTATTTCATGAAATAAAATTGTATGGTGCGAAATCATAAAATCGTGTAATGCAAAAATAGTATCAAAAATATTCAGATCTACCGTTTGGAACCAAATTTCTGACCTACAACTGGTTAACTGCTACAACGAAATTGTGGCGTGCTCCTACTTATAAACAAGTGCGCGTGTGACTCTTATAGACTATATAAGAGTTGTATATAGCTTTATAGTTTTGTTTATTTCCCATAGCATATATGTTAGGTATTCGTATAATCGAGTCTTTAGGTTAACCTCTGTGATGCAACTTGCTTTAAAGTTTCTAGCCTTGTTAACAGCATGCTGACCTCACGTATACGCAAGTTTTCAATAATGCATTTAGAAAAGAATACAGCACGTCTATAGTTAGATCGTGTAACTGCGGTAAAGCTAATCTTGTGTTATGTTTATCTGTTACTGTGCTCCAGACTATCACTACAGCCTATAGAGGTGTGACATCGAACGGGTTAATGATCGTCATGTAACTATACCCATCCCACTTCTAGGCTTTAAAATTTTTTCTCCAAATGTCCAAATTGGAACTAGCCGTGAATCCCTCATCAATATTCCACTTCATCTCAGAGGTTTCCCGCATTACCTATTAATGTAGCCTCAACGGGGAGAAAGACATAGGCAGCAAGGCAAACTAACAGACTGCTCACACTCAAAAAATGACGCAAAATAATAAATAAATAAATCGCACGTAAACAGATTAAAAATTTCGTGGAACGTGAAAATGTTTCACCCTCTCCCTCCAGTCCGTGTATGAACATAAACATTACACTGGGCCTGTTGTACAATTTGTGCTTGGATCTCAAACAAACTCTCTCTGTTATTGAATCCACACGCACAGGTCCCAGGTCTCGCAAACCAAAGAAGAAAACCTCCAGCAAAGAGGACAAACGACCACGCACGGCGTTCACGGCAGAGCAGCTTCAGAGACTCAAGGCCGAGTTCCAGACCAACCGCTATCTGACCGAGCAGCGACGACAGAGTCTGGCGCAGGAACTCGGACTCAATGAATCTCAGATCAAAATCTGGTTCCAAAACAAACGAGCCAAAATCAAAAAGGCCAGCGGTACCAAGAACAATCTAGCATTACACCTGATGGCGCAAGGACTGTACAACCACAGCACCACGTCAAAGGAAGACAAATCAGACAGTGACTGAGACAGAGAGAGCTGGGAGGGGTGGAGATGACGGTGTAGGGGGTGGGGGGTGGGGGGGTTTATGTTATATTTACAATGCAATAACTCTAAAGAGAAAGGGCCAGTGAATAAATATACCAGCATTATTGAAGTTAAATACAGGCTATATCGAAGTATGCCCAAATACGTTTATCTAATACAGTTCTATGAAATAATCGTCAAATTATTTCAAAAATAGGCTATATAGGTGCCGTCTTTTGCACTTGGCAGAGTGGCTCTCTTGAGAAACGAGCATTTCTATTGTGTTTTCAGGCTCTCACTAGAATCGAGTGTTTTCCACTATTAGCGCATCGAACGTTTATATACATATATGTGGAAAAGCGAAAAACTTGCTTAAATCCAAAGAGTCTTTACTGCTGCATCCAGGCAACTGTGATTATAAAATGCATTAGTGATTTTATTTCCATGTTTGTCTTTTTATTTGATTTGATGTTTCCTAGAATATAGACGCAGCAAACGTCAGATCTCAGCAGAAGGGTTTTTAAAAATAATTTTTATTGTAAATATGTTCACAGTCTTTGCCTGGCTAGTTTGAATTCGAGAATTAAAAAAAAATATTTGCGATGGACTATACAGATCGCACGAACTTGTTTTACTGTGCATTACATTGTAAGTTATCTGTCTGAACTACCATGTTAACAGTCTAACATAATAACATCGGACTAACCTTCATCAGAGCCTGGTCAGAGCATTTCAACTAGGTGCGCTAAATAAATAAACAAACAAATGTACCGAAGCGTCTTAAATCGCATACATAGTTTTTATAAAAGAGCAATATAATCATCTTTTGTAGCAAAGTATGTTTTAATCATTCAAATGCTGCCTATAAACGTGTAGCTCACCGACAATGATTTACGCTTATGCGCACTCTTGACAAAAGCCAGGACTACGCGCCACAATACGTCACACATAGAAATATAACAAATATATAAATATACAGCTATATATAAACACACACAACTATCGAATAAAAAAAAATAAGCAAACCAGCCGTTTACTGTATGACATGTTAAAATACTGTTTTATTGTTGACTTCATATTTGTTATGTATTTATATAGATTATATTAAGGAAAAAACTTTATCCAATGACCGGTGTTGCTTTTTATGTGAGAGTAGATTTTTAAGGTGTTAAAATCGCTTATTTATATTGCAATAACTTCTTTATGTGAATGAAGCGTTATTGGGGCCTTTGCATGAAAGCTGCAAATGATCATTTTAGAGCATATTCACGCGTATTTAGGAAAGCTAAAAAGTATGATCGCGATTTAAGTTGCAGACTGTGTTCATATACCAAATTGTGTAAGTTTTACTTTGTGCATATCTTTGTTTTATACCTAAAAAGAGTGTGTGATTATGAAGCCACCAAACTTAACACACTTTGCCTTACAAGTTCAAGTGTGAACTATAACATATAACTGTGCCGAATCAGAGAAACAGTGTTAATTCAACTGCATAAGCATATCTATGAATATGGCCTTCTATCTGGTAAACGACCTATTGAATTTACTCATCAGCCGAGATCTATCTATAAAAGCTATTTGAAAGCTGAAATGACTAAATTTGAGAAGTATAATACGATGCTATTTTTATTTTGGGTTTACAGGTACTGTTTGTTACATGTGTAAATAATTTGTATGACGTACGTATTAATTGTGTAATTAACTGCCTCCCGAAATCTTGATAAGAATTAAATAAACAATATAAATAATACTCTCAATGTCTTAATAGCGTCGATTTTTTGTTTCATCTACAACCATCCGTTGCTGAGCCTTATCTGGCCCTTAGGTTGAAAAGAACGTGCCACCCTCTCATCAAATGGGAGCTGAGGCCAGCGGACATGACGTCATAGTTCTGGCACACAAAGCTTTACCAAATCAGGATTGGGTCGGTAACGCATCCTCAGCAGCGAGGCATCTGGAGCATTGGAGATATCCTTTAGGCTTATATAATAAAACGCTAACCAACACGTGGCCTTTTGGGTGTTGATTCATTTGTTCTATTTTTGAACGCTCTGCATCAGCGAAATTTGGTTGTCATCCTAGACGTAGTACTTGGTTTAGGCTTCTTTACAGAGGCATTGCTGCAGACGCGTTAGCCAGTTTACAAAGGACTTTGGTTTTTAACTAAATTTCATTCGTAGTATCAGTTCCACGTATAAAAAAATAGCATATTTGCAATATTAATATGCATGTTTGCGTTAATATTACAGAGATGTTCACAACTCCTTTGTGACATCACAACACACCACAGTCACATTTAAAATACGCTATACATGCAAAACCTCTACAACAACAAATGTAGTCAACAGCTAGTCAATTAAAACATGTATTGACTTCCCACATCTAGCACTGTGGCGACGGCCACATTTTATCAAAAAATGTAAAAATGAATTTATTTGTTCGGACCTTATAAGGATCTTTAGCTGGAACAAATAATATGACGCAACAAAAAATGACGCAAAAACAACTAAAATAGAGTACAAATATTAGCAGCATTCGCAGCCTTAACTAAAAATGCATTATAACCTTAAAACAAATACTATACTAAAATGACACCGAACGGCCTTATTTTAAGTAAGAATGTCATAAGAATTTTGACAAATGCATAAGGCAATTTAGATAGCTAGTTAGTAACTAAAAGTTACTTTATTGTTAACTTAAAAATGCTAATGTGTATTGTACGTACAATACAGTATACTGAATTAATTTTCAACCGTATCCTAACATGAAACTCAGGCACAGTCAAGGAAAAACGTAATCCACACAATGTTTGCAATGTTCAATAAATCTGTATGAATTAATTTATTGAATTAATTGTTTTATAAAATCTGTATATATAAATATCTGCCAATATTTTTAGAAAATCGGCGATACCGTCTTTACCAACAGCTTTCCGCCTTCTGTCTGTTACCACTTAAAGCTTTGTTAAAGGTGTTAGGCAAAACTAATAATAACTTGTATATGAAATAGGTGTATATTAAAGTCTAATCACTATTGCTTAAATATTTTTAGACAAATATTTGTCTGCAAACATCAACTACAATAAATGATGCAAGGAACCACACCAAAATAAATCTGGAAATATATATATATGGGGTTAAAACTACCTTCTGTTTAGGTGTATTTTTATTTTCCATATATGTGCTGTACAGAACACTTCATCAAACAAAGTGACCCACAAAATTAACAGACCAATAAATGCTTAATACATAAAACTGTTTGATAATAAAAGCAACAGTTTTGTCTCTGTCTCTAAGCAGGCAGAGAGAACAATCACCCTGCTGCCCACAAAACTTGTTTAATGTTTGCTGAGGGGCTGTCACAGACAGCTCAACAAGCCAACAGGACTCAAACTAAATGACATCTTGAATACCTCAACAGATTTAACACACATGGTATCTTTTTCAGTATCGATTTGTTGAGTCACTCAAACCACAACGTGACTTTCCCTAAAAGAGAAAGTACAATCATTTGCTCATAGTATACCTGTCCTCTGGGGGAGGTGAAGGGGACACAGACAACTGGCATTTCCCATGCACTGACCTGCTCAATGACAATGCCTCATCTACATTTCTTTTCTAGCAGCCCTTGTATGAGGAAGTGATGCCCAATGGTTGAGGGGAGAGGTCCCTGACTGACTTTCTATAGAGCAGAAGTATGCGTTTGTGTGCGAGCAAAGTAATGAGAGAGATAGACAGACAGGCAGAGAGAGAAAGAGGAAGGGAGAGGGAAACGAAACCCCAAATGAAGGTCAAAACCTCCTGTCATGGCTGCAGGTGGCTCATTTCCTCTGCAGAAACGGTCCCCAATCCGTCCCACTCCCCTTTCGCTCTCTTCAGCTACCTAACACCCACATTTAACTTTCCACATTCACATAGACACAAAATGTTGCATCTCAGACTGTAGTTAGGTGTACATTTCAACAGTCTAGAACAAGAAAGGACATTATTGTCAGTTCTCACAAAATGTTCTCTCTACCTATCTATAAATCATCATCTGCAAGATTATATACAGTCCTCTCATTAACATTATACTTCCATTTACTTTAATGAAGCCTATGAATATCTGTAGAAAACAGGTAACGTATGTATTAAAATAATGCAACTTCAACTTTGTCAACATTTATGCCAGTCAAATGGGAGAAAAGCCTGATGTGGAGGGAAAGTATGAAAATACGTCTGCTTTCCATACAAAAGATCCATGCACCCTCAATGCCCCCCCCATCCCAAACACTCCCACTGTGCTTTTCTGTCCTGAGTTTTCCAAACGCTTCCTATGGACCAGTGAGGAATGCGCCTGCGATGTTCGGAAACATCGTTAAAAGAGTGAGGGATGCAAATGGAGGACAATAGGGATGACATCAGGCTGATTTCACACCAGGCCCTAGGATGGCCAGACCCAAGCCAGGATCCTCACTACGCACCGCAGATCAAAAAGACTGCTGCACATACCCAGACCAGTCCAGCTAAAGAACGAAAGGGACGGTAGAGAATGCTAATCCACAGGACAAATATATTTTAATCTTGTTAGAATACAAGTTAATGCTGCAACTAGATGATAGGAATAAGTTGAAGAAAAAAGAGATGAACTCTAATATCTTATATCAAAACTTGTGCATTGCATGCAGGTGCGCATACAAAGTATTTTATTTACACTACAAACCTCACACCAAAACTACATAGTGTCACAAATAAACATTTGACAAAACAGATTAAAAGTTCCATTAAAACATACTAGTAACATTAAATATATATGGACCCTCCTCATCATCACTTTACAGTAACCCAATTTTCAGAAAGACAGACACATCATCAACACACATACAATAGGCTTGGTTTTTCATTTAGAGGAAAGCTCCACTGGTGGTGTCAGTGACCTCTACTGAAACCCCAGCAGGGCTCTGACATGCAAAGGAAATGAGTCTGAGTGAATGAGTGTGTCTGTGTCTATCTGCTGAGCACCTTGGTAACTCTTGATCTCTCATGTATGGAACTCTGGCAATGGGCTCCTAAGAAGTCAACTCAGAGGACAATAGGCAGCAGAGGCATTGAATCTCTAGCCTCTCATTTTTTCTCGCTCTGTCTCTCTTAAATCTCACACACACATACCACAAACACCACATGGGTTAATCTAAATTGAAAAAAATACTAATGCAGAATCTGAGCGTGCACCTTCAAGGTTGCATGCACCTGTTGACATTTACTTTGTTTTTGCTTGCAATGCATTTTGAAATCTGAATACCAACTCTAACTTTACAGTCTACTCTACAATCGATACAAAAGAGATATTTTTGGTATTTCAAAACAGCACAATCATTTTATCTATATTATTATGTATATTATTTTTATCTAGAAATTCTTTTTTTTAAAACATTTACAAAAAACAAGTAAAAAGGAAAGGGTGTGATCTGTGACGTGGTGATCTTTGTTCTATGTATCTATATGAAACATAATTTAGGATTCATAAAGCAACAATGCTGAACACACAACTCCTCAAGGCCGAGTTTTTTTTTTTACAAAAACATGTTCACTTGCTGACCCTGAATTAAAAAATTATTAACCCAAAAATGTCCTAAATGTGCACATAACCACTGACAACATAATATGAAGAAGACCTTGAATTCAAGAGAGTGAAGACATTAAGCTAGACTTCTTTCACTGATGAATTCTCAAAACACCTCCAGAATGCAAAAAAACTGATCCACATGAGTGCATATCCAGCAAAAAAGTGGGTGTAAGTAATAGCCCTCTTACCTTTGAAAACCACTTCAGACACTTTACACTGTGTTTAGCAACCAGAAACTATTTGAATGACTGAATAAAATCGCTAAACATTACAAACATATAGACTAATGACATCTACTCAGAAATCTTGTAAGTCTGACTCTGATAAATGCAAGATAGCACCATATAAGAAGTTAAACTGAATATAAGAAGTGTAACTTGTGTTAATACAGACAAATACAATTAGCAAAATCTGAAGTAAATCAGAAGCTCAAAGACATCACTCTGGCACCTCTCCTTCGGAAACAAACCAAGTAGCTGACCTTTCCACAATGGTTACTGTCATCTTTTTAATAAAGCACAGTGACTTCTGACCTTATACTGTACGACATTTGGAGACATAATTGGCTGTGACTCCTACTAACCACAAGCAGGACAAAATAACCATTTAAACATTCAGTTCAGTATAAAGGTCTACAGATATGAAGCGAAAAATGTGTGTATGAGCCAGTTACCAACGGATATGAAAATACTTTTGTCAAAACATACGAAGACAGTTTCAATCAACAACATTTAAAATAAAGACCTGCAGGCTTAATATACTGGCATAAAAAATAATTCAGTGATTGATTTAAATAGTGGTTTAAAAATAAATCAAAGGAGTAAAAATAACAGTCTTAAATGCCACAAGAAATGTATTTGTAATGTCACACATCAGGCATACACAATGCACCAGTGTGTTGTTTAAACAGGTGCATTTTAATCTGTGGTGGTTTGTGGTGCCCATTTAAAAAGAGCGATATTAATATGGCACACGAATGAGCCTCCAGATAATGATGGACTTTTGCTCATTTGAGTGTAATATTAACATTGGATAATAACTGTGTAGAAAAACAAACAAATGTACAAAAACATACTTGAAACAAACAGGCCTGTCATGACTCGAATCATTACAATGTGGACTGAATGTGTAATTTGCCAAAATAAAGAGTTTTCTGCCTTCAGTATGTGTCAGCTCTTTTCCCCATTCACACAAGCTAAACTGCAAGTAACATTATGCCGCTGTTTACAATTTGCCATATACTTGTACTGTTTGCAAGAGGGCAGCAAACAGTTTTGTATTTACTGCAGTAATCGAAACAGTGAGAAGTAGGAGTTGAGAGAAATACTCTGCAGAAAGTGAGGTAGAGAGGAATGCAGTAAAGACAGTTAAACATACAATTACTTTCATATTACTACCTGTTTCACATCAGAAGACACATCATCTCTGTTTCTCTCCACTATCCTGTGACAAAGAACACAGATACATTTACAAAAAGAGCATCAGTAGAACACAATATAAATTATAAAAAAATTGCAGGTTTCAGATTCAAAGACACCCTCTAAAAATGTAGCACTCAAGAATACAGAGCCTAATTGTGAGCCCGACATGCAATGATCCATTCATTTGAACTGCCGAGCTCCATTTTAACATCAACTCAAGCTGGAAAATAGGGAGGGTCACATGCTGTCCACAGCATAACCTTGCCATATTCTCTAAGAAGCTCACATACACAAATACACTCATAGAGAGTCAATCTCAGAGAGCTAAAGACAAAGTGTCTGCGCTATTACAGTGAAGTCAAGAAGAATTATTTTACATCTTTCATGGATTTGCTGTGCCTCATTCTAGTGTGCCTGGTAAAGCCAAGACAGGCAAACTAACTATTGTTTAAACTGTTTTGGTAACGGTTTAATCAGACACTTTTGTGGGTTTAGCTTTGCCACAGCTGTGCAAATAAGCTCCCTTTGGACATAAAAAACCAAACTAATAAACTAATTGTTACACATTTCTAAGCATCTTCATAAAAAAGAAAAAAAAACATTTGTAACTAATTGTACAGCAAGGCAAGGATAAAATGTGGCTCAGCAAATGCTCTTGTTTCAAAGGCAATATAGTGATTCTGATACATTACGTAAAGCTAATGTTGGTGTTCTGTAAATTAATGCTGGAGCATTAAAATCCAGACTGTTCTAAGTCAGCGCTTGAATTAACTCGAAATGTTTAATCAATTCTCAAACTCTGAACGCAGAACACCTGAGAGAATGCATTCTGTCTTAAAACACTTATTCAGAGTCCCTACTCTCAATTATTTTGCATGTGGGAGTACAACAGCAAAAATAAACCCCCTGACAACATCCATTCATCAGAAATGACATACATGTGACAGTTTTCATTAAAACATTTGTGATGTTTTGACTGCCATGAAATGTATTTACTACAGGATCCTCTGTATGAGGCCCAGTTACTTTTCTTACATGCAGTGACGGACAAGATCGAGGGCTAACATCTACTTCATTTTTTCTTATATGCATAAACTGCTGTGTGGTACATTGAAGATTCATCCATGGCTGGTACAATACTGAACTGGCATTGCATGCATAAGACATGATAGTGAATGTGTGAAGCACTAGACACTCAGACCGCAAAGAACTCCAGATTATAATTCATTTTACTGCAAAACCGAAAAAACATGGGAGTGGGAGAGCAGGGTGGATGGGTGGGGGGTCTGGCGAAATGGAGGGGTGGGTGGAGAATCGGTGTTCAGTTGGCAGCTCACTGCAGCTGCCATTTTCTTGGCTCTGAGTGGCTGGTTGGAGGGCGGGGCAGGAGCAGCCACACAGAATACGCCATCACAACCCCCACCACTGCATTTTTTCTACAATTCACCTCTGTAAATGCTTTCTATTAGGGCTGTTCCAGGGTCAGATTTATCCAATCTATTCAGGATCATAACTGACAGAACACTCAACCATCACAGATTCTAGGTCTGTTGGGGCGTACTGCTGCGTGACATTGGAAGAAACCGGCAAAGCTGCAGTGGTAAGAAAGGCACCCACCCACCCACACAGGAACAACAACAGCGGCACTTCCTGCAGTTTCAATGAGAAAACTGTGCCCACAGCCATTCATGATAATGAAAGGAAAAATCCCTGTGTAAACAACATTCACACCAGCATTTCAGAAATATTTGGAAATCATAATATTCCTGTGACCAAATATTTTACCTGTCATCATGTTTTGTGTACCTGACTCCCAAAAGGCACAATCATCAAATTTTACCAGAGACCTTGACTCAGCATATTTTACGAATGTAAGGACAATGATGCAGTTTTAAAATTCGGCTCCTTCCAACTTATGTATAGCAAATATATTGTTGGTTTGAACACTGAAAATATGCACCAGTTATGAAACCCACAAAAAATTGTATTAAACTTGAGAAGTAAGAAACTGGTTAAAACTGGGAGCGGCACAAAACCTGCTGACCTTTAGTTCAGAAAATAGTTTTTTTCATACAGCACATGTATTGTGACAACACTTACAACTGCTATCTTTAACCATTTAAATACAACCCATATCCTAATGAAGGGCATTTAAAGAGCAAAAAAAATAAATAAATAAATTACAGGCAAATTAGTTTTAGTACCAAATTACAGTAGTACCATAAATTTGTAATAAAAATACTTACAGAAAATGTGGAGACTCAGAATGTGGGAAACAGGAAAACCTTGTTTTCTGACCTGTAAATGTCAAAATTGAATAATTCAAATTTAATTAAAAAAAAAACTAAATATGTTTAAAACCTGTGTCATTACTGACCTGAACATAAAAAGTGGAGGTAAAACACTACAACAACAAGAAAAAGGACATTATCCATTTGTTACAGCAGTGTCTAGACAGGTCAAGGTGCATGATGTTCCTTCCAAAATGCCCCATTTCAATATCTCCAGCCCCTTCACACGATTCCCTTTGGAAGGAGGGGTCAGCAGTGGCCAAGTGCAGGCTAATCAGGGCAGAGTGTAGCGTGACCCCCCAGTGTCTCCACTTGGCTAATCAAAGCCCTAGTGCCGGGTGTCAGGCTCTGGGCTGCAGAGGGCAATGGGGACAAAGATGATTTTGGGGGGTTAGTTGTGTCCACTATCTTTTGTTTCCATTCAGACAGTGAGACAAGCTTCCACTCACACAAATAACATTAGGGAAGGGTTCCTTCACCAAGGACGGCACTGATTTTGGAAGAAAAATACAGATGGACAGACAGACAGACAGACAGACACACACATACACACACACACTTAAATATAAATGCACACACACCCCTACACCATCTGGGGCCTTCATATCCCAAAAGGGCTAAGGAGGGAAACCAGGGTTTAGCACACCTCCTTTTTTTCTCCCTCCCTCCTTCCTTCCATCCTCTCTTCTTCATTACTCGGGGCCTGTTTAAACAGACAGCCAGGACAGACACGGCAAACATACTGAAAAGCTCCTCAAAATCCTCATGCAAATCACAAGCCAATCTTTGTAGAGAGAGACAGAGGCATTTTAGATTTGGGTGGAAATAATTAACTCCCTTTTCTATGCTATTTTCACCAGACACAGCTCCTCCAGATGAGTCTGTAAGACCTGTACTATGTGGAGGCTACAGACCTAGTTTTCAATGCTAAAACTGGTTTATTAACTTACCATATCACATGGAGAAAGATTGTGGAAGGGCAGTGGTGAATTACAGTTCTTTTCACCCCTTAAAAACACACCTGCTTTGTTAGGGGAGTGACATTACTTTTACTATACATCGCAAATTGATTTTCACATGGTTTATAAATCTTACACATATTTAAAAGCTGTGATCCAAAATACATATTAAAAGTAATACAATCTGTAAACCTAATGTTAGAATAGAATGTTAGATTCTAGAAGTCCCTGCTCACAGCACCTTTAAAACATGCATAAAGAAGTTGCCATTTATGTTTGATGTTTCTTTTTTTAATGGTTCTGTTACAAATAATTAAAGATGCACTCAGTATTTTGTTCATTAAAATGTTTCCTTTCTTTGTACTTTAGAATTGTTTAAAATATTTAGACAATAATTTATGATTTGAAGGATTTCAGTAATATCAATTACCTGATTTAGTTTACATGAACACAGTCACTATATGGAGTTACCATATTGTGATCACATGACCTGCCGATTATTACTTTGGTAACTTAAACATTATTAAATACTTCTTGACTGAATAAATGAATGATGTGCTGGCTAAAGAGTATGTATTTCAACAGTATCTCCAAACTCTGAACTACTGTGTCTGTGTGACACTGTATTCTTATTGCTAAGCATTGGTTTCAAGTCCAAGACAATTGTGATGTCATCCAACAAATTAAAATTGCAGAGCACATCTTTAATAAACAGATGAAAAATAATTTGCTTTAAAACATCAACATTTGCAAAATTTCAGTTTGCAAGTTCACTAAAGTGCTCTGAAACTACAACAACAGTACAAAATGAAGTTTGCTTTGTACAGTCAAGGGCCTGCAAACTTATCACTTGTATTACTGGGATACAAATGATAAAAGATTTCAAGAAGATTTCAAATGACATTACAAGAGTTTGAATCTACTTACCCTCAGTGGACCACCACAGCAGGTTTAAAACAGCATCTATGTATTACAATTTTTAATTTTAGTAAAAAGGGCTCATTATAATACCGATTAAATGCAATAAAGAAATGTAATAAAAACTGCCATGGATTACAGTGCACAGACAACTTTACTGCAAGCATGTAACTTTACAAACCTTACATAAACACTGTAATCCTTAACTTGATCATCTGCATGACTTTTTACACAGCTGATTGAATGTTACTGTCATTTTTTTCCTAAAATGTCAAAAAACGTCATGTCAATTACATTACCTCTTTGGAAGTTTAAAGAAATTGCATAGCAGGGTTTGATGGACATCCACACAGCTGGAAGGCCAGAGACAGCATGTTGTTTTCTTACTGCCTATTTGCCTAAAGCTCCTAGTTAATGAAAGTCTACAGCAGCATCTTTATTAAAACGGCATGAGGGAAGAGAGAAAAATGACTAGAGAAGAAAAGCAGAAAAACATCACACAACTGTCCGCACAATTTTTCACATGTGCTAACTGACAGCAGATCTTAAAAGGAATCTTAGACTGAAGCATGTAATGTGCATTTGACATAAGTTACCCATTTTATAAGCACATATTAGTATTTGGAACAATCTGAACAGCCTTTTATTTAGGCTCTCTAATGTGCTCGTATTAAAGAGAAGAGTTGTGATTGGCTGCACAAAATTGCATCACCTCAAGAGTGGTGTTAACCATTCCTGCTTGTTTAACAACACTTAAACATTTACTGACATCAGAGAAGGCACAAGAAAAGTTTAAATAAAAGTGTGACATTATCACACATAAAATGCAACAAAACCTCTTTAATTCACTTGAAATAAAAGTGTCTTCAAAATGATTATGTAGATGTAAATGTAATGGTAGTCATTGATCTAAAAAAATTAAAGCTGTGTGTGTTCTGGTTTTACTTTTCGAATATATATGAAATACAATTTATTTTCCTATTTACATGATTAAATTGTTGTTCATTACGCAGTGACTTATAGTTTGACCCATTTTCCAATTTAAAAAAACGTACACACTCGGCTCTCAGAAAGCACGCTGAAATAGTACATAGCAAAAGAAAATGTTGAGAGGCTATTCAAGCTTATGTGCAGAACTGCAGGTAGTTTAATATAGATCTGTGAGCTTGCTGAATTTGAGTGGCATTTCAGAAAAATGAAAAACTGAGGCGTTGTGGACAAATGTTTTTTTGGACCTAAAATATGTACAGCACTCCAATGCCACACAAACACCATAACAATGTTCTGGTTGAGACAAATTTAGCAAAATACTGACTGTAACAATGTTCCCTGTACTTCAGTTAGACTGAGGGATGTTTCCACTACTCTATTGATAGGGCCATTTGGTACTATAATCTTTTCTATCAATCACTTCATACTTTCCCCTGTAAATTAAGGATTTAAATGCAGCTCAATTCCAAGCTACAATTCCTGTTTAACCCAGACAAATTAAAACAGACTTATGTTGCAGAGAACATCTAAGCACATTACATTCTAGTTTAAAAAACACTGGCAGACAGATGAATTCAAAGTGTTTTTTCTCAGTCTAACTCCATAACTCCATGGACCTTCGTCTTAAAAATTATATTTTCAGTTCTTCTAAACTTTCTGCATTCTGTCAATTTTCATCTTGTTCAATACAAAAAATACATTAATAATGGAATAGTAATTTACTTTTCTTTTAAACAAGTCACCATGTATACTAAGTGTGCAACAAAGTACTACTTTATTGTTTTAAAAACCTAATAAAAAGCACCCATAACAATAACAAAAAACACTGCAGTAACTCCTCCGAGCATATATATATGAAAATAATGTCAATGCAAACAATCTTATCGTTGTAAACAGATTATTTTAATGCAGAATTAAATGTCATACTTTTGAATACTTTTGAAATGTCATACTTTTGAGTGAATAGGTTTTATGACAGTGTCCAGAGCCATCAAGATTTTAGGTTAGGATATATATGCACGTATGTTGCACATATAAATTGTTACTAATCACCAAAGATTTTTTTGCATTTTAAAACATTTTAATTTTAAATCCACTTATTTTACCTGCCTTGACTAAATACAAACACATGAAGAGCACACAAGTTTAATTTTACTGATTCGCGTGTGTTTCAATCAGCATTTAAAACATACTCAGTAAACGATTTCCATTTCTGTCCGATCTTACACAAAGCAACCGAATTTCAGTTTCCGAAGTTGAGATTAAAATTTTTAAATCACAGAAGTTGGTTAAAAACTTTTCCAAAAAGTGAGCAGTGAGATAAAAGAAAGAGTAAACCTGTGTTTACTGTCTTAATTTAAAGGCCTCTACATACATACCAGTTACTGCTATCTACATTATTTTATTATTGTCCAACTTGCAAAATTGTTCCATTGAAATGGTTTATGTAAACTACCGCAAACTGCAAAACCTTCAAACCTTTTTGCACATTACTTACGGATAGGCCTATTTGTAGTTATTGTTATAAAATCTTACTTTTGAACAATACAAAAGTTGAACTCATAAGACTAATACAGGTCCATGAATATACAGAGAGGTCAGCCGCAGTTTATTTCCTGTGAGCAGCGATACCTCAACATTAGCCAAACTGTAAGTTTTATGCTGCCAGCCTTGTTATGAGAGAAATGTTGTCAACTCTGAATAGATTGCTGATTCACCCTCACCTGAACAACACCAGCATAACACCATACAGCATGACTAATCACCCAAAATGTAACCCTCCTTCCCTAAGACACTCATAATAATGTCGACCAAAACTCTGAACATATCATTTCACTTCTCCTATTAAACTAGTGAATATATAACAATGACAGACAGTGAGTGGAGAGACGGCAGGAGAGAGAGGTCGTCACTAATGAGGGAAGCAGGTGACCCCTACAATTCAACAGAGGCACACAGTGATCCTATCTGCCTTCTCTGTGTTGCAGAGGTTAATCCCCTTTAGGCACTAATTGATAGGAGATAACATGATACTATTGCCAAGGCCCTGTTTGGTCTAACCCCTGCACTCTCACACATTGCGTGTCAGTGGGAGATGAGACGTGAAATTGATATTTGGGATGTTTGCGTGCCTAAGCGCTGCTTTTCTTATCGAAGAGTCGCAGTGTTCGTTTAGTGTTTGTGTCACAGACTCTTTGCTGGGATTAACCACTTGGCCTTTAATCACTGTGACCAGTTCATTTGGTTTTCAACCCATCAACACATGCTTTAGCAGACTGGCATCAACACGAAATATGCCCCTGATGCTGTTAATGAGTCTGAACACTTTGACGGTTTGGCGAGTCTCAGCACCTGACTAAAAAAGGTTAAATCTAAGTGTGACCTCTTGAGTTGCAAATCAAAAACCATTTAGGAGAACTATTTAGCACCGACTTAAGACACTGGTTTATTGTCTGACTGTTCAATTATTTTAAATAAAGATGGTATGTAAAGGTTCTTTATTAGCCATTACTAGCCTATTGCTTCCATATGAATCGATGTTGGGCACGTAAGCAGTTATAGTTAGGGGCATGTGTTTATGAGTGATTTAAATAGTGGCATAGCATACAGCAACTCATCTGCATCATTCAGGCTAATTATTTCAAGAGTCATTAAGTGATCAACTATGTAAAAAAACAGGGCTGAGAAAGACAAGTGACAAGACACACAGACAGAGTGACAGAGAGAGACAGAAAGAGAGAGCGAGATATGAGATTTTGTTAAAATACTATGCCTTTAGGGACGATGAAACAAACAAACCTTTCTCCCTCTCCATCAAAACTTAATAAAACATTCAAACGGCTTAGGAAACATGCCTATAACAATTAAAAAGAAATCCTAAGACATAAACAACATCATGCAAAATCAGGAAAATGTTTGCAATGAGAAAAGAGAGCAAACCACATATGAATATTTTACAATTTTACAATAAAAGCCTGAACATTTTTACTTAAAATTAGGCTTTTCAGTCATTGACTGATCAAAATATTCAAGCAATAAGGCGAACAATTTTAAAATTGACTCTGCATGAACAATAGCTAATACAATGCTTCTGCAAATACCATCAGCAACTTTGGAAACCTATTAAAAGGAATCAAAGCATCCACACACACAACACTTAAAAAGCCTAAAACCATTCAGCTGTGTGTTATAGTAGAGAAGCTCTCAATATATTGCTTTGGATCAGTAAAATATAATTGTTCATTGTAACGCGAAAGATTTCATAAACCAAATAAGTTTGTCTGTCCACCCTCACAGATGACTGGCATTTTATAAACACAGCATACAGAGAATTTACACTACAAATAAGGCAACATATTACGAGCACTTTAACTTAAGTTAATTCTGTCAAACTCAAATTCCAAACAATGTTAAAAAAATATATATAACAAATATAAATATAATAATACAAACAAATACAAGTTATGAGGTTTGCATACTATAAAAACTAAAGGCAATATTATAAGACAAACTGAGTTCAATTGTTACAATAAGATCCAAACACTTCGCACAAATCCGAACACTTCAATCGCTGTGACAGTCAATAACATTATGAAATAAAAAGATAACCTAAAGCATGACTGATAACTTAACAGTGACAACAACAGCAGCTGCATAAAGCCAACTAACAGTAAAACAATAATCATTTTCTAATAATAGAAAACGCATATGTTTATGTTGCAATGCATGCTGGGAAATTGCCAGTCCAGTAACAAAAACACCCCTCAATGTACAGCTGCTTATTTAGATCACTATTTAGAAAGTTTGGGCAACATATTTAAGTGTAAAGTTAAAATAAACATTCCCTGCTAACAACACATTGAGAATATTCTTGTTTAGTTTACACAAAACAAAATTAAAATGGTGTTTATACACTGATCAAATGTTTTGCATGTTGATTTTTACATTGTGGCTTGCTCTTCTCAGATATACAGTTTACTTGAGTGACAAGTTTTTAAGTGCCTAGTCTAAAGGACTGACAACATGAAAACCCTAAATTTCTTGTTTAACAGCTTTTACATTTTTTAATTACACAGTTTTATGCAAATATATAATCAAACAATAAGATCAATAAGAGTAAGAATAATATCGTTGCAAAAAAGTACAAATAAAAACAGCACAGAACTAAAGGAAACAACAACACTTGTTGGTTGGTTTTAAAAGCAGTGAGATTTTGCCGATATACAAGAAAAATATTCTTTCTTAATAAACAAAAACTAACAAACAGCTTCCAACCTGGTTGAAAAGTAATGCACAAGCTTCAATATTTTTTGTAACAACCATAAAACTAAGAACTTAGAAACAGGTTTGTTTTTTTATTCACACATTTATTTACAAAAGCCTATACAATTTTACATAGTGTACAATACATTACAAAAACTTTCACCCAATTAAAAAAAGTACATTAACAAAGCGCATAAAGTATGTTCTATCAGTATATAGCTACTGTATGAATACACAGATAAGACTGACTGTAAATGATCACTTTCTATCATTGGTTTTACAAACCTTAGAACAAAATGTTAAATTTACTTTTAAAATCTGTAAAAATCACAGTTTCTTTTAAACATACAAACAAATACCCACATCGATAAACATGGAAACGCCCTAATAACTGCCACACTCCAAATGTTTCCAGGTTTCAGTTAGAGTTCTGAGATTTCAGGGCCAGTGGGTCTTTGAAGAGACCGAATCTTCCAGAACATAGTGTACCTCACTGAAGCACAAGCCCCCAGACGCAAAGCCACAAATCCACCCTCCAATACACGCGGACACATGATGAATAACACCTTTGTGGCTTTAGCAGCTTATACACCCTCTACACTCCAAAACAGTCATGCTTATATCAAGCAGCATTTCCACTTTCATAGGACATTTATCAAATTAATGAATCCAGCATATTCGTAGCATTACAAACAAACGCCGTTATCACCGTAATTCACAATGTTTTTATTACGACAACAATAATAAATTCTGTTTTTCTATTCAAATAATTTGATTGATGACAATGCAATTCTCATAGAAATAACGATTAACTTAAGGTTATTACAACAATTATAATAATAAAAGTTATTGCACTTACACATCCCTGTTTAACAGGTACGCAACTACTGAGATTTTAAATTGAAAAATTACTAAACTTTTTGAACTATGTAATTTCACAATAGCACATTTTGTTTTGTTTTCCATTAGAAGATTTGTTTACTTTAAAGAACATTTTCTTCAACGTAAATATTCATCATGCCATTTACAAAAAAAACCCTGCAATCTAATTAAACAATCATCTTCAGAAATACGCACTTATGACAAAGATAAAACATAACTCAATTTGGGCAGATGAAATCACAACACAGGTCGTAATATACAGGAATAAAAATGTAAATATATGCTAAAATTAAATATTAAAAAATACAAAATCAAAGTTTCTAATAAACATCCGTGCTAAAGGAATATACAAGCATAATATGTCATTGATGTGTTATCAAATGTGCTTCTTCAGGGTAGATATCTAAATATAACTAGTAACTATCTCTGTAATAAATAAAATAAGACCAAAAAATTCACAGCAGAATAGAAAACATAAGAATTTACCAGTAAAATCCTGAGGGCCTGAGGGCACCGTTTTCTTTTTAAATATTATATTGCATGTTTTTGTTTGGCTTTAAAATCTCTAAATCAGACATGCATTTAAAAAGCCGGTTAAAATCTGTCACTGTATACCCAAACAAAAAAGATCTTTATGTAGATCTTTATCATGCTAAAACTTCAAAACAAATAAAAATTAAAACATGAAACTGGCAAACCAAAACCAAAGCACGATTCAACAATATCATAACACCACAAGCACGATTTACTCGTAGACTTCATTTTTTACATTTGTTAACAAATAAACGTTGATCGACAAAAGCAAAGCTAATATTGCAGGCGACGCCTCAGATCTGATTGATTCACGCTGCAAATTTTAGTACTGTGGACAGGGTCTCCATCTTCCTCTGCAAAACTCCTCCCTAAAATGGAGGCAGCTGTCCTAACACATCCAATGCCTTGCTCCAGCACTTGGGTAAAGCTTTGAGAAGAATCAGACGTAACGCTGCCTTCAGCATGAGGACATGAGTAAAGGGAAGAAAGCGAGTAAGCCAGGACAGCCACCAAAAGGAGGCGGAAGGTTAGGGAGAAAAGCTTTGTTTTGGCTGCCTGCCAGTGATCTCTTTAAAATGCCATTGTGGCTTTGATATAGAATATATGCAAGCAATGCTTCAGAACCTTGTTCTTTCACACAGGAACTCCATAAGCTCAATCAACCAGAGCAGGAGAGAGACCTGGGTGCCATAGCTCTAGCAAAATTACAACAAATATGGCTGCCACGCTATTTCTTACAAGAAGACCCAGAGTGTTTCAATGGATTTAGCATGCAGCTTTTTATCCAGCAACAGCAATTATTTTTATGTTGATCTATAACCTTACATTCTGTGTCAGACTATCTATACAGTATTTTTGGACAGTCAGTGATGAAGCTAATCTATCCGTCTAATTACGGTGTTCAATTAAGTAATCTGTTAGAAATACTCATGAGAAGCGAGTAGTCGAAATGATTGGTGTGCAAAACTCAAAGCACGATTACTCAGCAACATTTCAAATGTCACATATGACAAAAGCAAACGCAGACTCGTTTCAGTTAGCATTAGCCTTTCTGGGCACACTTATCACCCTACAGGCTTTCATAATCACACCTCTGCACACCTCTCTGCATTCCTGCCGTTCCACCTTTCTCTCCATGACATGCCCAAATGTGCTTCACAGAGAACAGAGTGGGAAATGCCCTTTTAAACCTACCGTCAGCATGACAGCACAACTTCAGAACACAGGATCATCATTTCAGTGTAGGTGAATCTGTGACAAGACCAACAGGTCATCAGAATGTAATTCCTCCCATCTGTAAAGAAAGACCAATAACAAGGAATTAAATCAAATATATCCAGAAAATATCAAAAAATGTCTACAATGCAATACAACAGACACATAATTGCATCTGCCAACCAGCAAAAACTGTCTGTAGCCATTATATTACGATATATTTACTTTTATTTTATACCCATCTTTACACATTAGGTCTAACACTCTGTTTAAGATTACCATCATTTCCAACAATTACCATCATTGTTTAATAAACACAGCTTGTTATCAGATGTTACATGAAACATGCCCGCTATTAGCAATTTTTTTTTTAAAGATGCAAAGCCATTTAAATAAGAAAACTATTTATTGTAAGTCAGAAATCAAACTCGAGACTATAATTATCAACAGGTTCACGATTCACAACAAATTCTTCCATTTCCAAATACTGAATATTATTACAAATATGTTTTACAGACATGTGGACAGAACAGACACGCACATTTAAACATACAGCTTGAGCAGCTGAAACACGATGTGAGGTACAGAGGTTGGACACTGATAGGCCTGAAGGTGAACTGATATACAGAGGTGTGCAGTGGAGCATTTATAATACCTTCGAACATTACAGTAATGAAAACCGTCAGATACAAAGAAAAGTGAATGCTTCTAAATTCACTGAGCTACCTAAATTGCCCCCCAAAAATGTGTCCATCAGTTTACACTGCAGACAGAAACACATCCAAACCGACAGCAAGTAGATTTTTTGGGGTTCTCACAGAGTTGCACTCCCAAAAACGACACATTTTATACAGAAATTGAATTGGATGCTTCAAGAATACATGGCTAAAACATAGCCCTCATTTAATAACATCTCGATGCACAGTTACAAGTACAAATTCTAAACCGGGAGACATTTGGTGCCCAGTTTAACTAGTTGTGTGTCTAAATACTTCACAACACAATTTATATTAACTCATTTGTTACTTTTAACAGAGTGCAATTGAAGTACAAACATTCAAAGCAAGGCATCCACAATCAAAAAACAATTTGCTATTAAATGTTAAAGTTCTTTTGTCCTACCAAAAAGAACAAATTAGAAAAGAACAATTTTGAACAACCTCCTTGAAAAATGAAAATTTTAAGTTTATTTTCTAATTCCTTGTATTTTGATAATAATAAATTATAATTATCATCTTCACCTGAAATGGCCTGTGAGCCCTGGATATATTTTTGGATGTGCAATTACTGTAAATTGTCACAATAATTTTTTACATGTTCATTTTAAGACTGCACAATCCCTATAAATTAGAGCAGGTTTTTACACTGTGTGTGCAGCATTCCAATCTCTTTTACAGAAATCACATTAAGCTTACTGAAAACATATAATGGGGGCACTTCAGGCTTTGAATGCCTCCCATGAAGCAGCCATCTTGTTTTCCATATGGCTGAAAAGCTGAGTCATGACTCCGCTGTTTATATAATGACAACAAGAGCTGTCTATTTATGCTTTAAAAACATGAACGTATGAGACATCACAACAAACAAAATATTCATAATGCTTTCTAAAGCCTAAACCCAAAATGGCATACAATTGGTCAGAAAGAGTCTGATTAAAACAGTCTGAAGAGTAGCATGGGCCGGGTCCCTAAGACAGTTAAGAAAGGTTCTAAAACAATGAAAACCTACATAGACATTTCAGCCCAAGGGTTTTTATCCAGTGGGTCATAATTAAACAAAACTGGTCACAGTTTTGTTGAGGTCCTGGAGAGCAAAAAAAAAACACAGCTAAATGATATTAATAAAGATGCAACTTACCCAAAATAATGTATAGTTCCAATAACACAATAAAAAGGATTAATTTTGGAATGGAAAAAAACTTCCCATATGTTTTGTTGTTAACGTCAGAGGCTGTGTGCAGTATGTTGCGCTGGCACAAACTGATTCGCCATTTTGTCGAACTGAACAAAATGTTGCCAATAAAATAAAGATGCCAACCTGGACAGGATGCGTGACACTCCCTGATTCTCGAAAACTACAAAACTACACAAGGAAACAAAACTTATTAAACTATGTTATGTTGGTCCAATGCAGTTGATAGTAATATTACATACTAAAACATTTCGGGTGTTGCTGTACATTACTTTTTGGTACTTTGCTGGGCTGCCGCTTGATGTCAAATATAAAATCTGTCTCGATAAACAAGTTGAGAATCACTGACCTGAATAATGTAACTAATCAAAATGAATGTTAAAGTATAATGTAATTCTGAAAAACAAATATAAAACAAAGAAGCCGTTTACTTTATATATTTTAGTCTGCACACCATAGATAAATCCTGACAGTACACGGGTCTATTTAAACACATTTATAATTTTAATATAAAAATCGATACAAAAGCCAATGGGTAAATATTAACTATATTACTATAAAAATAATAGTCATACCAAAAATGCAGGGTAAATCAAATAAATAGATAAATAAACGATAAAGATTTTGATTATAATACAAAATATTTGTAAATTTAGGTATTACACGGTTTAGGGCTCTATAATATCCATCTGCTGGGGACAGCAGCTAAACAAAAACACGTTGTGAACCGCGACGAGTTATAGCGTAACTCAAAACAAGTGAGCGCCACCGTATGAGTACAGGCGCACAGGCACGTCAGAGACAAGCAATGAGCTTCTGCCATGATGCTCTATAGTTACGCCTTCATAAATGCTTTTGATGCGTTAAATGCTCACCTTAGACTAGCTAGACCGGGCCTTCAAGGCTTTACACTGTACATCTGTGTACTTTACCTGCAACGAAAACATGGGACAAAATCCGAAATATGATGAATTACAATGCGGTCAACCAACAAGGACCAAACTCTCAATTAAAAAGACGGCCCTAAACTTGCACAAATAAATGCGCATGGCAACATGCCAGGTTGTATACATGTACTGTGCTGCATACACTCCAGACACAATGATTTCACACTGCGGTTTGTTTTGGCACCACGAGTTCAGGGGGTTAATGAGAGCACGTGCTCACGTGAGCGCAGGTGCGTCATCGGACTGAAGAGCTGATCGCGCGACGCTCTTAAACTCTTTCTTTATCCCGCTGAACGACATGCGGTAACATGTAATCACATTAAAATTACCACCCTTGAAGCCGAACAGCGTTTTACATGCGCGGTCTGATTTGCTATGATAAAGCAGCATATTATTATTTTCACAGTTATGTGTATATATATATATATATACTCATGAACAACCAAAACACCGTAACTGCAGACTACATTAGACAAAAGACTTGCGCCCCACCGTGATTGTCTTACCTGTGAATAAATGAACTGTCTGGTGAAAAACATGGAATAAAACTTTGAATTGCGCTACCATAAAATCTATTTTTTCAAGATACGAAATGACTATAGTGTTGGATGATTGTAAAATTCCAGTCTGTCTCCCTTTGTTTTTCTAATGCATATGAGCGAGACTTGAAAAACTCCATCACCATTTTTATCAGTTTCAGACAGACTCCAGACACTCTCTGGCCACTTACGTGTCGTGCACCGTCTGCGCAGCGCGTTCACGAGCAGCGGCGCGCCACAGATTGACAAGCACCAGACCAATGGCGTCCCGAATTTGAGCATGATATCCAATAACAACAGGCAAAAAATGATAACCCCTGGATGACTCCCGGATGCAAAGAGAAAATAATCTTTAGGAAACGCAATCAAAGAAATATGATTGGTGGTGGGGGCGTGGTAGTGATGAATCTGGTTTACCATGCAGCAACTTCCATTTCGATAGGGATATAAAACGCTCCAGTCGTATGAGAAAAGCAAACAGCATAGCTATTATTTGAATAGGAGTCCTCGGTACACTGCTGTCGACTTATTTTACAAATCAAACAAATATCGCGTGGAATGTTAAACAGTATAATTATTCAGATGTATACATTTAATAATATATAATATTTAATAATACAAAATATAATAGCTCATAATAGCTATCATAACATTATGCAGGAAATAATGCAGTCATTTACGTATTCGTTAAGGACAGGAGACTATAATACCAGTTTGGCCATTTTAAACATTCCCAATAGTGTTCTCTTAACATCTTCTGTTAAAAAAAATCGAAAAATACTATAACAACATTATGAAAATGTACAGTGTCACCCCCCGACACGTGTATATGAGCAGAAGTCATGTCAAACGTCTGCCAGTTTCCTGTCCCATTATGTTTCAGCCCTTCTTTTGAGTTCCTCTCACCGCCTCATTCACTGTAGAACTACGCTGAGATTACCACCAAACACTTACCTTACAGTTATGACTTTAAACAAAACATATAATAATTTAGTCTCTATAAGTTAGTCTCTGTGAGATATAAACAGATGTGTGTTAGAAATACACTCTAATGCATACATCTTACAATGAGACTGGTTGGTCTCTTCACTCAGCAGCATCTCGTGTGTACGTCTCTGGTTATGGTTTCTTACCCATGATGCAGCGCGGGCCAGACCGGTCGCCATGATTCTTCTGCAGATGTTTTTCAAAGCGTACCCAGGAGATTTCACGCTAAGCTAACAATTAATATTAGTTTAAATGAAAACAGTTTAAATGCATTCAACGATGTTATAGCGATACCAGAATCTCCAAGATTATATATATTCTTGGGATATGGCGACCAGTGTCGGGGGTATGATATATGTAACAACAATTATCACCAAGTTAGCTACCTGCTACAATTACCAAGTTAGCTGCTTTTGTTTACTAGTTTATTGAGATTCCTAACTTTTACCAGATTAAATATTTAGCATCTTACATTTGTGCTGTGGCTGATTAATAATGTGTGACATTTAGCTGTTGACTTGCTTTGTCATGATGTAGCGTGAGGTATAAGCAGACTAGCATAGTGCTAACTAGCCATGAAGAGTAGCAAACTGTTGAAATGAACGCGCGTAGGTAAAACGCTCTGTTATAAAAATAATCCAACTATTGTAATGATTATTCTTTTATTCGCGATGTTCTTACTGTAGATAAATGTCGTTAATTGTAACACAAACTGCGTTTGTTATTGCTAAACAAAAAGTTTAAGTTAAGCAAAAAGTTAATCTCAATAGGCAGCAAGATGTTTTAAACCAGACCAGAGCTAAAAAAAGGTCCGTTTAGAGAAGATCATCGCGTATTTCAGCATGTTTGGAGTATTTGATCGTACCTCACATGTGTTTGCCCCGGTAAAACAGTAGCAGCGCTTCAGTATGTTAACCTGAATTAAAGTATTTTGTTAGAAGTGAAGAAGAGTTATTTTTATTTTGCCTGTGTGAAACGTTATAAATACCTGTGATGATCATAAAAGCATTATTATAGTTAGTTCCACAGATATGATTATTGTATTCCACGTTTCTGTTTAATATATATTTGTTTGAGTTTGAATTGAAATAGTCTGTCTTTATCTTACTGTAAGCAATTAAGTATGTAGTTTGAGGTACTACAAAACACTCTCTAAACTGATCTTTTGTATCTCTGGCCTGATTTAAAACATCTTGCTGCCTATTTAGAACAATAACAAACCCATTTTATGTTACATTAAACAACACTTATCTACAATAAGGACATTGTGATCGCAAAAGAATAATCGTTACAATTGTTTGCATTGTTGGATTATTTTTACTTGCGCATATTCCTTTTCCTATAATAATCCTATTGTTGCATGGATGCTTTAGAGCCTTTCCATCAAAGAGGACTGTAATTCCTCTATAGAAAGATTGTGTCACTTGTAGACAGCTGTTCAGCAGCTGTAGCAGCTGTTTCAAGGTCAGAAAATTTCTGTATAGTTGAGGGTTGTGTAAAAGACCCTGAGATATTTTATGCTTTGCCTCAGCATGCATATTTATTAGCATTGGCATTTAATGAATATATTAGGGTTATTCATATATATATTTTAATTTATTAGAATTTTACAATTCTATAGGGTGCAAGTAATTTTAAATGTTCAAAGAATCATGTTTGTCTGTTCACTGTCTGTATATAGATGATGAGTTTGGTGAATATGATAAGCCGGGTGCTGAACGGTCAAGAAGACGAAGCAGAGCAAATGATCATCTCATGGACAGGTCAGTCTTTAGTCCATGCTCATGGCATGGCTTTGCTCATTTCAATTAAGCAGACAAATAAAGAATGTAATAATCATTTGAAATGAATAATGACTATAGATACAGATTTGTAAACATTATTGATCACAGAGGGTGGGTTGTATGTCACTGTACTGCATGCAGTGACATGAATTTTGAAGAGCTGAAAGTATGTTTTTGATTAAGATTTTATCCGTTCACAGTGATTTGGAGGAAGACTTACTTGAAGAAGATTGTCTGTCATCAAAAAAGGTAAATATTCCCGTCCTTGCCAGTATTCCCTGTTCTTTGTTCTTGTTTGATGTTAAAGCAACAAACACAGTTTTAGTTCTTGCAATTGCAGGCCTTTAACCTATAAATAAAACTTTTTCTGCTGGGTAACAAATGACACTTTTCAGGAGAGTTTATGGTGCATTAATCTGCAACCCCAAAAGTTAATCTGAAAGTGATTAAGGATTTTTTTTGTTGCTTTTTATTTCCAGAATCAGTCAGAGCTGTCAGATGAGGAGCTAAATGATGACCTTTTGCAAAGTGATGAAGAGGACCAAAATGCGAGGTATGCTTTATTTTCAAATGAAGTCTTAGATACTTTATAAGTCCATGTTTTTTTTATTTTATTGAAACCTTTTACCTTATTACCTTATTATCATACCTTCTGCCCATTTTATTTACGTAGGACAGCTTTGTTGTTTAACTTGAGATGCATAAATTGACAAGACCTGTGGGCACAAACTTGTAGTGTAGTAAAGTAGCTCATTTGTAATCAGAACTGACTTTTTATATTGTGCGGTCAATTTCCTTCACCCCATCATTTATGCAAAGCTTTAGTATTCTTAATAAAATCAATAGAGCAGCTCATCCATAGTATAATTAGATATGACATTGAACTAACTTTGACACCTATGTACAGATCACTGTGAGGTCATTAAACATTTTTCTGTTGGTAAGACTGCATTTTTCAAGAATAAGTAAACTTATTGATATTATGATTTTTGCAGTGGTGGCAGGGTTCATGACATGGCACAGCAATGCATAAGTACACTAGATTCACTTTATAAGAAAATGTATGACGATATTTAATATTTATTAGATCATTCAGTTTTTGTTTTACAGTAAAATGTGTTAAAAAGTCAAGCCGTTTACAATTAAATTTTTTATTTATTTATTACACTGATTCACCAGTGCAAATGTTACACATTTAACCCTTAAGGGCACTTGTAAGTCTGCAAATGATGCACTCTAGTTTTTACATACATGTGTCTGTGTTTGTGGTTCAGTGGGCAGGTTGATGGTGTGAGTTTAAATGCAACACTGGGTCTGGATGCCTCAGGTCACAACGAAGACCCCAGTGGGGGTGGATATGCAGAAAACATCTATGATGAGACAGAAGGTTTCTCTCAGGATGCAGTGTATGAAGGAGAGGATGAAGGTCTGGAATACTCAGGAGAACAAAATTATGAGGGATATCAAGATGAAGTGCTAGACCTTCAGATAGATGAGCCACTGGATGACGATTTTCAAGTAAGTTCATGTCTCTTGTTATCTCTATTGCTTCTGCTCACACAATCTTCATACTCCCCACCAGATTTCCCTCATGTCTGCAGCCTGACACCTCATGCTTTGTGACCCTCAGGCCTCATGGTTTTGTTGAGTGTGAGAGTCTTTGTTCAGCAGATGTCCTGCCAATCTCTGCCGGCTAATAGGAAGAGCTCTTAGGCAGGACCTGATAAAGTTGGCTGTAGGTGAGAAGATTATTGACCTTCTTTAAAGAGGTCTTAAGCAAGCATGACATGGGCATGATTGATGAGTTGTTATCTTTTCTCTACATGTATATTTATTTATTTTCTTCAGAACCGAAATATCGCTTGCAAAAACGACTGTCAAGGCGCAGTTGGGCTGATTTTTTTCTGCAAGCTATTTGCAGCATTCCTGAAGAATATGTTCATGGGTTAAATTCTGCTATGTTTTGTTTGACTGTATGATATCTTTGTTTACAAGGTTGCTTAGCTGCTGGGGCTTAGCATTTCTGTGTTTACTGTTATCTAGAGTTAATGTGTGGAACGGTTTAAGGGATTAGCGATTTGCCCTGTAGCTGGTCAGTTCATGTCCTGTGTGTGCAGGATACATGTCATAGACAGTTGGGTAGACAGACAGACAAAAATCACTGAGCTTTGATGGTGTGCAGGCAGTTCTTCAGATTTAACCTCCTGGCAACCAGCTGTTCAGTTATGTCCTCCGTAGAGGATATTTGTTGCTAATAAAGTTCTCCATGCAAGCCACAGTTTAAGTGTTTGCTTTAAACACTTTGCAGTGCAATAACATTTATGTGCAAAAAAGCAACAAATTACAGTTGTATTTAAATCTCTTACCTTAAATTTCTTTTTTTATATTTCTTATTTTTTTGCTTATGCTTTTTCATTATTGTTCAGTCTCATGATTGTTTAGTCTGTATAAACTCTGATAAGAGGGGATGTTTATGGAAACTCAAGGTTTTATGGGATGTTGTCATGAAGCAGGTTGATATATCATTGTGTGCTGAAATGTGTTCTTCAGACAAAGCTGGAACGTTAAGACATACGCAACTAAGACCGTTCAATAAACTCTGTTTTTATACCATCATCACTTCGTCCTCATGCTTCTGCTCTTTTTTGGCTTTCATCAGTCACCTTTTGACTGACAGAAGACACTCATTTTAGGTATTTTTAAATACCAGATAAGACTTGCTGTTAACAGGATTGAGTATTGACAGCTCTGATACAGCGCTGACAAGTTGATCTGTTACCGGATGAACTGATAATTCTGACAGGATCTGGTGTCCGGGGCTGGATTATAATTATTGTCTTGGCATGGGAACCCTGCCAGGCGAGTTCTAAAAAATATCTCTTTGGCATTGGTATATTCTTGTACTCTTACTAGTACAGATGGAATGTACGAATATTTCTTAACCAGGTATGTGTTTTACTTGGATTCATAGTGCGAGAAAAGTAACAAATCAGAGAGGCATTTAGTTTTTTTTATACAGTGCTTATTAACAGTCTTTGTTAATAAGATGTTATCTCCTTCAAAAGAAGATATCGTTCTCAGCCAAACAAATCTGAGGCTATAAGAATCCATCCTTGTGGTGTCATTCTGTTTGATTAAGAAATTCCCTGACAGTTTAGTGACAGATCCCTATCTGCCTTTGGGAAAGAGACTGTGGTGGACTGAGGTTCATCGAACCTGCCATAGAGACGACCATATTGTCTGTTCATCGAGTTAATGGTTGTTCATTACCAAGAACTTGCATGGTAATAATTTAGATTATTTTCCATTAGTAGTGGAAAACTAATTTGTTACTTGTTATTACAGTGCAATTACTGGTAAACCGGCAGAAAGTTTGAAGCAGGGCTGTAACAACTGTAAAATAAAACTTAAATTTATAATACAAACCTTTTGATTTTTTCCAACACTGCCTCTACATGAGCTGATGCTGATGTTTTGTTATCAATTTTTATGATACAGAAGTGGAGTGATGTCGTAAATAGCAGTTTGAGCTTAAAGTAAGTAAACATAAAATTTGTCTGAATACAGTAAAGCTGAGGAGTGCAAGGCAAAAAATTGCTGTTGAATTTGTTGGTTATTTTATGATCAAGGAAATTTTTGTTCTGAGAAATGCTAAGAATGTTTTGATAGTCAAAACTTATAAGACTGCTGTGCCAGTGCATTTTTATATCATGTTGTTGTTCCTTAGAGATAGTCTAGAGATATTGCTACACCAAAATAACCTTTGGGGTTATACAAGATTTTGTTCATACTGCCCCATAATTCAAATTGCTAATTTACATGTCCCCAGTTGATTTCTGCACTCAGGATTCCCACAGTCAGAGCAAGGTCTTAGTTTGAAGGTTGGATCATGGCTTTAGCAGGGCTATGCTGACAGTATCTATAAAAGGTGGACAGAAACAGGACCTGTGTTGTGGTTTAGCACCAGGTTGGAGATGGGACCTGTGGTGAGCTATAGAAAGGGGATGTGGGGGGCGATACCTGTGGTGGGGGAGCCTCATGAAGTTCAGGAAGGTGTTCAGCAGAAGACGTCTGTACCTGTCTGTCTGGGTGCTTTTGTGTATTCTGTGTGCAAGTGTGTATGAGAATTTGCAGCAAGTCAGATGATGATATTTTTCCTGTCACTGAGCTACGCGTGTGCCGGAGCTCTCTTTGTGTCTGTTTGTGAGTGTGTGTGTTTGTGTAAGGACGACACAGTCAATGATATTTTCACCACCACTGAGCCGTGTGCGTGTTTATCTCCCATTCTGTGTGTATCATGTCAAACATTTACATCTCATTGAATTTCAAATATCAGCAGGAATGGTAATAGGGCATAGTAATGAGACTGGGCTCCCACTGTTATGCTAATTTAGGTAGACTCCCCTTCAGCACACCCCCCCTCCCTCACTCCCTCCCCAACATCAGAACACTGCACTGGGCCTTTCTGGGCTCTCTTTCTGATGTGGCATTAACATTTTCATTCAGAAGTGATTTTCCTTCAATCTAATGTTTCATCTTCATCAGTGTCGTTTTTGGCATTGAACAGCTCTGGTAATGCTGACCTACAACACGCTCTACAGCAGGTGTTTCAGTAGATGATGTTCAGAGATCAGTTCAGATCTTGTGGAGGATTTCTAACGTCATTCTGTTATCATTCTTTTATAGTAGTTTTATTGTTCTGCCGTTCTTTTGCATAATATACATAAATACTTGTAGGTGACGTATGACTACTACAGTTGTTTTGCCCTGATGGAAGAGAGAAAATGTCTGCTTTTAAAATTGTGAAACTGCAGTAATTAGAGATGATGGGTGTGAAATAATAACTGATAAAATGCTTGATTTAATAAAAAAAACAAATTGTTTTACCATGTAACGGGTTGTTAAAGAAAAAATGTAACGGGTCGTTAAAGAGGCTGAATGATTGTCTGCCAGTTGCAAAAAAGGAATCTGACTTAAGAATGAGATTTAAGTTGACTTTAGAAACTGATTTTGATAGAGACTGAATTAATTTTAAAGAAACTGGCCAATCCTTGATCTTCTCGTAATATTTTAATTAAATTGCAGCCGGTTGGTAGTAATATAAATTTGTGTTTGTAGGCCATGATGATTTGTTTGTTTTTGCAGGTGGATGAGTACCCCACTGAATATAGTAAAGAGCAGAAAATGGCAGAGGAGGAGGTGGAGTGTAAAGAGGAAACTGAGGAGCTGGATGATGTTCCAGTCACAGAATTTGAGGAGGTAAATGATGGCTGCCACACAGGATGTGTTTAATGCATAAGAATGTGCTCCTATCTCACATGGAGGTGCTGGGAGTCACACTGTGAGACTGATGATTTATCTGTATTGTGCACTTCAGGTGGAACGCGAAAATGATCCAGACGCAGAAGATGGACCTGAGCAGGATGCTGACGTAAAGGAGGAGTCAGATGAAGAAGAAGAAGATGATGAAGAGTCTAGTCGCCAGCGATTTAAGACAGAGCGCAAAGACGCCACGGTGGTCAGGTTGTCTGATGCTAACAGTAAAAGAAGATACATCCCAGAGACATTGGGTCAGTCACTATCAAATGACATATTAACAACTAGCTATTAAATGCATTTTTTGTTAAATCCGCTGGTCTTTTAAACAGTTGTCCTCCATATACATTTTTGAAAACTGTTCTAACAACGATAACAATGGTTTTGAACTATAGTGACACTGTGTGTGAACCTTCAGAGCTCTCTGAGGAAGCCAAAGCAGACCTGCAGGAGTTTGAAGAGAAGGAACGTCAGAGGAAGCAGGGCCGTTTTGGAGGACGAGGTAGAGGCGGACCACGAGCAGATGGAGGGAGGGGAGGGATGGCAGGCAGAGGTGGGGTCAGGGAAAGAGGAGGCGGAGGACGAGGTGGAAGAGGCATATTTTCATCATTTGGAATGGGGGACTTTCGTGGAGATAGAGGGCGAATACATGAGCAGAGGCCTCCGCTGATGCAGGTCAACTTGGGGCTGCAGGTAAGAGTCTGTAATCGGAATCTGAAATGACAAACAAAATATAAATGCTTCCACCTGTTAATAAAGGTAAAATAATTGATTAAATACATAAACTAGCTTAATTTGCTGATAAAAATTTACTGATAACAGGAATAATAAATCTGCAAACAGATCTGTACAAATAACAAATAAGTCTGCAAACAGACAAATTTCTAATAAGTATAAACTAAAGCCCCCTTTGACTCATGCAGCAGCTTCTGGAAATGTAAAACTCTCTGGAGGTAAAACTGTGACAGTCTGTCTGTTCATCAACCTGCAGAGTTTATTCATAAGGTGTACAATCATTATTGTGCCATTTTAATTCCACCCTTGACCTTTTAGTTTAATTGTCAAAAAGTTATGTTGAACGTGATTTTTATAAATATTTTTAAGTTTTTGTACATTAACTTGTGTCTTGTTTGATTGTCTCACCCTTGTGGAGTCAGTTTGCTTTAAAAAAACGCTAGTTATCACTGTTCTGTCGCCCCTCTGATCCATGTTGATATATGGATTACAGAAAATAACTTGGCGGGAGTCCACTGAGGAAGCATTACATCAAATTAAATTTGTACTTTGCTGAAGGATTTAGCTTCCTGCGCTTATTTTATTATTAAATATCTGTCGAGGGTGTAATCCCTTTGCGCTTGAGCTGTTCAGTCGTTTATATTGCACCTTTTGCTTTTTTTAAGCTTGTTTTCCTGACAGGGCAGGCAGGTTTGGAGCCTTTCGACATAACTAACACATCAACAATGTGTTGGCTAGCATAGTTAACATTAAGCTTTTGTGAAAGCATCATATAGAGCTGTGGCTTATTATTATTATACTTCACCTATATACATGTCTGCCTGTGTGTTGTCATATGAATTGCAAGTTGTCTTTATCGAGTGATTTTTCAATATTTAACATGAAATTAACATGTTGTATTTCTTTGAGTGTCGAGTTCTGTTTCAGTTCCTGCACATGGCTTTTATTATTGATTATGTGACTGTCTACATCCAATGGCATGACACTTTTTTTTGGAGAAAAAGATAAAAAGTGATTGATCGATGACCTGTCCAACCCTTTTATCTTCTGTTCTTTCTCAAAGCAGCAGCTCAGAATGACTCCACAGCATCATCACCATCATCAGTCTCGTCTACACACCCTGAGAGGTTCTGGTGGTCCTGGTCTTTTTCCTGATCCGGCCGGCCCAATCCCACATCAGCCGCTGCAGCTGTTGATGCCACACCTGGCCCAGCTTTCCCCAAGATCATCTTCATCCAGAGCTCAGCACGACGCACACGGGTCACACTTGGTTAGCTCACCACAGCTACCACATCAGCAGCAGCACCAGACCAAGAACATTCACATCAACCCTCACTTCAGAGGACCATCCTCCTCACCTGTGCAAGGTACACCACACACACCTAAGAGCCTGTTTTAGTTTAGGTTGTAAAAATGCTGCTGTAATGTTTTCTATAAGTGCATTAAATTCATGTTATTTTGAAAGTTTTAGGAACATTTCATTAATCAACAAACATTAGGAACATTTTTAATGTTTTAATGACTACTAAAGAATAATGTTTTTGAAATGATGATGTTTAAGAAAATTTCTACAAATGTTATTGCAAGAACATTTTGGCTAGCTTGGAGAACTTTGAGGGAAATTTTATAGAACGCAGGTCAACGTTCCGAGAATATTGCCTTTTGGGTGAGATTGTAAAATGCCTGTTCGTTTTAAGGTCTTTGCACTTTTGACAGATACTTACTCGCATTTATACATTTTTGTTCAGGCCCTTTGAGAGATCTTTTCTTTGGTATGGCCTTCACCCTGTAGGAGGTACATCAGCACTAAAGCAGCTTTCTGAAATGCATACATCTCTGTAGGTGAAATGATTCACAGTGAAATTACTTCCTTTGACTGTCAGTTTATCTCATTAGGTGGGCCAGTCTGCTCAAGAGAGAGGCACACAGTTTAATCAGCAGAACAGCCTTCTCTCTGTGACCAGCTGTGACAAACCATGATTTAGACACGTGGCATGAAGAGACTTTTATGGTGTCTGTTACACCATCTCTCTCTCTCATCCTGCATCTCTTTCTCTGTCTAACTCGCCCTTTTTCTGTTTTCATTTAATCTCAGTTTCCCAAATGGCTCCTGTGCAGAACCAGCCAAGGTCTAACATCGCTCCACAGAGACTGCCGGTGAGTAACCTCACGTTGCTTTAAGTTAGAATTGAGTCATTGCACTGTGCATAAAACTGCAGTGCGTTACAGTCGAGACATCATGGTTTGTCCTGAGTTTAGTGTAATCGATTTGACTGGCTCATACCCAGGAAAGGCAGCATTTGTCTTGCTGTGTGGAAAGTGTGTCTTGAGAAACGTCCTCGTATGTGAGGAGAAGTTTCCGATTGAAATTGAAATGGAGACCGTGAAAACACTGAACCGATATGAAAGCCCTTTACTGCCTGGAAAAGAGGAAAGCTTGTGAGGATGTAGGAACCATCAGGCTGCTGCCAGTTCTGTGGCTAAAGTGATTATTGCTGAGAAGAACACCATCTCAATTCCTCCCAAACTCTGTGTTTCTGTCGCCAACTCTGATATGATACTTATGTGTTTTTTCTTCCTGTCGCTGGCAAGTGGCTCTATAGATATTTTATGCTGGCAAATGGGTTGTTTTAAGCATGTTCTGAAACTTCATCTAGAGTGGTTTTTGAAATAAAATTTCCACATTACACCATTTCAGTGAACTTCAGAAAGTAAGAAGTTAATTAACAATGGTTACACACCTAAAAGGCCCGTGACCAGTTACAGCAGCTAAAATACACACTTCTCTTTCTCCATTAATGGGTTGTAACTACCAATATACTGAGTTCCCTTCAGTTCTCCCTGACTGCTTTGGGGACACTGTGACTTGGTTGATTGTCCTAATCTTGCTGAATAGGAAAGAAGTTCCACATTCATGACACATTTCCAGCTGTCTGTCTCTCTGTCTCCCAGTCTGGTACAGACAGGACACCATTTAAAATGCCAATGGCTCTTTGCAGAAAGCAGCGTCCATTAGCCCTCTGGGCACTTGATTATCATACATTAGCATATGATCACATCTCATCTTACAATAGGCTGATCCACAATTCCTCTATGAATATTTACTACTGCATAGTTTTTGAATATTAATCTCCATGCTACATATTTATGTTGATATTGGTCAGAGCAGAAAAATCATACAACTCTTGTATCATACAAATCAAGCTCGTAGTCTAGTCATGACTAATCAGTTAATAAGTAGGAGTTTTAATTCTTTATCCCCTTTTTAACTAACACTTATGCTTAACAAGTTTCTTTTTGCGTAAGTGTTATTTAGAAGTGTTTCTCTAATCTGTTTTTAAGCACTTAATTTCCTCACTGTACTCATTACTGATTACTGACGCTGTGTATCAGGCCAAAGTTAAATAAATACACACTCTAAACCACATGTAATATTTGAACACATTTGAGAGAATTTTGTCACTTTGTGACTTTCTACTTTAAACTTTAAGCAGTGGTGAGTCAACAGCAGAAATGAACAAGTTGGCGGGTGTATTGTGTCACACAAGGCTTGTCTTCAAAATGGCAGCTGTCTGTGTTTGACATTTGTCTTTGCCTCTGCCTTTCTATCTTCCAGGCAGATCATAACTGGTTACATATTAAACAAATCCATGGGTATTTACGAAAGATTAGCCCACTGAAAGGACATGCTCCTTTTATCAAATAAATGCAAACTTGCAAAGGTATTGTGAATGTACTTAAGCTCCCTTTGTGTTACAGGAGCTGACCTTTTGAATAGAGCAGTGAAGTCCACAATAACAATGTGATTGTTTCTCGCTTCCTCCTGTCCATTGCTTAGCTAAGCTCCTGATTGACTTTCTGTTAAACAACTTGGCTGGCCTTGGTGATGCTCATTGGCTGTCTGAAGATCAGAGCTGAAAACGTGGATTAAAAGTTTGATTGCATCTTAAGTCATTTATAATGAGTAAAGAGATGCTAAGCATCACAATTTGCTGGAGTGTGGCCCCTTTGAATGAAGGCTAATTTCTTAAGAACAAAGTATATTTTAAAATAATAAAAAGGTGTTTCGTATTCAGCTGCAGGATTAGTAAGGATCGTTATCTTTCTTTTCTCTGGAAAGGTAGAGGAGGGATTTTGAGTTTTATGAGCAGTGGGATAGGTAAGCACTGAGAACGGATAAAGATTGATATTCAAGGGCGTATGCAAATTGTTTCCTTTCTGGCTAAAAGATTTCTCAGTGGTATTAGGTGATGTTTATGATCTTAATATGAGGAGTTACATTTGGAAATGAAGATAAGATGTCAGAAAGTCTTATTATTGTGGCTTAACTCGTGTGTCAACAATTATGATATTCTGCTTCTGGCCAAGTCATTATTTTCTGCAGTGACTGTGGGATTGCTGTATGTTTCATTGTTATTTTTTGTTCTCCCTCAGACTCCTGACTTTCAGCCACATCTTCAAGGGAATTTTGGCCCACCTCAGCGACCCCTGCCCCTCCAGGAGAAATGGAGAGGACAACCACCACACCAGGATCGAGAACACTTCTTTCCTGGTGGTGAGATCAACTTACTTATAAAGCTTTGATGCTAGTGTTAGCATAGTTACAATTATTTGATTAAAATGTATATGTAATACACACATATACTGCATAGATCTGTACTGCTTTTGTGGAACATCTGTTTTGACCTACAATTTGAACAACTGTCTATAGATACAGAAATAGAAAATTTGTTGATCTCTCTTACCTTGTAAGTTTGCCTAGCAACTGCAGACTGCAACATCAACAATGCCTTCAGAAGTGATTCTCTGCATTTCAAATTCAGCTACTCATTCACATTTTCTCTTTCTCCTCCATTCTCTGTTTTCTAGAACCACGTTTTCCAGGCCAGCACATGTTTGACCAGCCAGGCCCAACCCCCCTCATGAATTCCAGTATACTTCAGATGCCAGGGCAAGGCCCTCCATCGTTTCCCCCACAAGGGGGACTTGGTGGTTCAGGATTTGGTCTTTTAGGTCTTGGGCAGAACCAAGGTCCTCAGGGAGGAGGTCTTTTCCAGAGAGATCCCCCTCGGCCTGGTCTGGCATCACAGCATGCAGGCCCTCCTGGACCCCCTGGTCCCCTTGGTTTTGTGGGTCACAGACAGCCTTTCTCTCCCCAGCAGCAGGGACCCCCTTTTAGCCCCCAGCACATGCCGTTTGGTGTGCAGGTACGCCAGAGAGTAAGTTGGTTAATCCAAAATTTACATTGCCTTGCTGGTTATTGCATGATCCAGCATGAAGTCATTTTTTATTCTTTTTTTAAAAACATGTTTATATAATTCAATTTAATAAGTTTTAAAAGACATGGTTTACGTCTAGGAATTCTGTGGTACAGGGCACAGAGCCATGCTAATGGTGGTTAAGCTGTTTAAAACCTGTTATTATGAGCAATATATGATCAATACATATGTACATAGATGTCATTTTGCCAAGTATATGTTTAATAATGTTATGCTGTTCCCGGAGAACCCACCATTTCTTCAGTCCTATCAACAGACAAGACTGCCCTCTTGTGTTGTACCATTTGTCATTTCATGGTTATTTGAGGTCACTGGGTTAGTTGTTACAGATCAGGGGTCTAGCTGTTTTTATTATGGTAGCTGTCTAGCCTATTTGTTAACATGTTTTTATTCAACTTCCTGTTGATAAGTTGTTTGATGTTATCAAACACAGATTTGTATTACAAAGATCATTTACAAATTCTATCACAAATATGACTAGTCCATTTTATAGTGTGAATGTCCATAACTTAATTTCAAAAACTAGGTTTGATTAGATACATTTAATGTGGGAGCTCAGCATTATTTTCTGCATGTCTGTGTAGGCAAGTTATGCTTGAATGATTTTTTTGTGTATTGTGGTTTACAGGGACTGATGCAGCAGCCCTTGCACCATGATCCTCCACAAACCCAGCAGCACAGAACACAGCAACACAGACCAAACTTTCCCCCACAGGGCCTGCCTCATTCACAGCCTCCACCCCAACACCATCAGCACCATTCAAGGGACCAGCATCCTACTGGGCATCTTTCTCCGCCCCATTTCCGCCAACCTGTTCAAAGTAGCCATAGGCTAATGCAGCCACGCCCACAGGAAACCCAGCAACGACGCAACCATTCTAGATCAAGAATGGTAAGCCTTTCATATGTGTACATGAAGAGATAAGCCACTTGTCACTTGTTTTAATTGTGTATTTTAATCTGTTTGACACTTTGGTTTGCTGTTATTTTGGATAAAGTAAAAAATATGTATATGTGTATATGTATAAAAATATGTAAGTGTGTATTTCTTTAGCAAAGGCACCATTCAGTAGGTTGATTCTAAGTCTACTATTAATGGTAATCGGTTCTCCTAACCTTGTCTTTTTCCTCAGATATCTTCTTCTCCCCTGCAGCAGATCACTCCTCAGCGCAACAGCAACCTTCGTGAGTTACCCATCGCCGCTGGTCAGAGTAATATCAAACCGTTACTGCCTAGTGGCCAAGCGAAGCCGGTTACTAGGGCAGTGCAGAGCGTTAGACCAGGGCAGGCTGCTCGTGCAGGACATGCAGGAAGGGGAGGGCCTGTGGCACAAGGACAAAGTGCTATCACAGACCAGCAGCAGAAGCCCAGTGCACCTGAGATAAAGAAAGAGCATCCAGCTGTACAGTCAAGCACCACTCCAGAGGTAATAGCGCATTGCAGGATCATATACACACTTTTGTGAGGCTGTTAACATTCAGTGCATTTTCTTTTCCAGTTATTACATTTGTGAACCTTATTTGTGAGGTATGCATTATGCATAACATAGTATCTATGTAAATTGTGAGAATGTACCTCAGTGTTTCATGAGAAGCAGTGAGGATAAATTTTTAGCTCCCCTTTCTTTAGCTGACCACAGTTTCAGCTAAAAAAATCTCTAAAAAAAATGTAATGTACTTGGATGGCCAGAAGGGCCAAATTAACATCAAAGTTTCATTTTCGAAAAAGGACTGTATTTTCTATTTAGTTTGTCTATAAACAAAATGGAGCGCAATTGTTTTTCCTTATCTCGAAAATGTTTTTTCGTTTAGGACCCAGATGAGGATGAGGAGACACGTCAGTACCGGTTGAAGATTGAAGAACAGAAGCGTCTGCGAGAAGAGATCCTCAAACGCAAAGAACAACGCAGGCAGATGCAGGCTGGCAAACGCAAAAAAGAGCTGATGGAAAGAATCGGCAGCCAAAACCAGATGCCTCAAACACAGAGTCCCACCCAGCCCTATGCAACCCAACCCCCACAGCCAGTCCCCATGCTAATCTGTAATGATACAACCCAGAACCTTTCTTCAGGTCCTGGTGCCACTCATCCGAACGTGAATGCCCGTCTGCAGAACACTAAACCCCAGGCGCCGTCCTCAGGCTGGTCTGGGTCACAGAACCAACAGAACACTGGTCCTAATTCTAACCAGCAGCCACTGCAGAAGAGGACCATAAATCCCCAAACTGCCCAAAGTGCTGTTCAAAATAACCCAGTAGAGGGGCACAGCCCAGTTCAGCCTCAGCCTGGGGGCAAGAGAGCAGTGATGCAGCGGGTAAACAGCACAGAACCTCCACAGAAGGTGCGAGTGGTTAAGCTCCTGGGAGAGGTGAGCGAATGCATTACCTACTTAAGACTACAGATGTAATTTTTTAAAGTTCATATGCCACAGATTCTTTGATTTTCTCTCTTGTTGTCTTTGTCCTTTGCTTCTTCTGTTGAAGTAGTTGTCACCAGAACTTTAAAAAGAATAAATCACAGAACCCAACTCAAAGACAATGAGAATTTCCAATTACTATAAAAGTCAAAGCGAAAGTTTTTGGAGTTTAAAACTGTTCAAAGTGTTAAGCGAATTTCTCTTTTTGAAAGAATCAATACATACAGCGGTCCCTGTGACACCCCACTTAATTGACAGAGTGCTTTTACCTTTTAAGACCACAAATGGCACCATCCTGTCGTCATTAAAGTGAGTTGCTTGGCATTTGCGCCCTGACGCTGAGTGACAAGAGATCCAGCCATTCTAAAGGTTTGGGTCTTTCTTTAAGTCTAGGTGCTGTTCTATGCGCTAAGTTGAGCTAGACCTAATAGAAACTATGTAGAGATTGGCACTAAGGGTTTCAATCATTTGGCATTAACAAAGACTTGAATTTGAGGTAATTATTAACAAATCTGACAGGGAATTTCATGCATCTCAGCCAAGAAAAGCAGGGCCCAAGGATGATTTATGGGGTTTAAGAGATGATTTTCTATGTTGAATGAAAAGAAAACATCCTTTTCCTCTCTCCTGCCTGAAGCAAAGCTAAATATCTCCTTTGAGTGCAGGATCTCTGTGGATGAAGATAACTGTGTGTCAACTTAGTTAATAGAAAGCTACACACAGCTATCTGAAGTGCCATGGCTCTAACTGACAAAGAGGAAGGAGGGGGAGGGGTATAAGAGCGGGAAAAGCTGATCCTCTAGGTGCTTCTCTTCTTCTGCTGTCAACCTCAGCTGCCTGACAATGTTATCTCTCTTTCTTATTCTCCCTTCCAACTTGTGCTCACGCTTGGTTTTGCTCGTTCTCTCTTCATCTATCTCGTCTCCCCCTCGCCTCCGCTCCCGCTTTATCCATCCATCAGTTCCTCATTGAAGTGTACTAGAATAGGTGTCAATCTGGGGACGTCTGCAATTAATCTTCTTCGTCTATGTTGATATCGGCGTAATAATACCTGCGAGAGTCCGGAAGAAAGAGAGATGGCAGTTAGGGCGGATTTGTGTTTTTCCTGAGCTTAGCCGCACAGATAAGAGCAAATTAAATTTTCATCAGGAGGAACACAAAGCCTGATCCTTACAAAAGCAGCATGAGGGGATGAGGGGAGACGACAGGGTGGGTGGGGGAGGGGAGGTCCTTGTCAAGTGTCATCACCCCGCCCCGGTGTATTACTGCAGAGCATCTGATAGATGTAATCTGAAGGTGTAGAATTTGTATTGAGTTAGATTAATCAATTAACCCTCTCAGATGGAGGAAGACAGAAGATGGAGTTTAGAAAAACAGAGCTGGATAGAGAAAGCTTTCAGTGTTAGGCTGGCAATTACGACTTGCATTTACAGCAGCCTCTATATGTTTATGTTGGGATGCATACAGGTATATGTGTTCACTTTGTAGTGGTAAATATTTCATGTCTACAGAAAACCTATTGGATAAGATACATTTTGGCACAGTATTGTGGATACTGCAATACCAATAAGAGTAAACCACAATGGTGTAAAAAATAGAGGACATGTGGGGAAAAGTGTAGGGGAAAACTGGTGGTGTGTTCCCATACCTCAAGCCTGCACTGGAGGGAAGTAGTATATCCGTCCGTATCATATAAAAATAGAGGAAATGGAAGTTCAGGTGGCATAAATCCAGACAAATCAATTCAGTTTATGTCTTTACAAAAGAAAGCCAAACAAGCAGCAGGATTACACAGAACTAAACAAATAAATTAATCTTTCATGTGAATGTCAGTGTTATTGATTCAGGCATTGGTGAAAGGTAAAGATGTTGTTTACTTATTAATTTATTCTGTGCTAGTTTAAACAAATTTCATTTGTATAAAGTAAGTGAATTCTGATGTGTGATACAAGTAATTTTTTATAAAAATAACTTGAATAGTTAATAGACAGTAATACTTGTGATACTAAAGCACAAGGGACTATAATATTTTTAGAATATTTGATGGTAACTAGCAAGTATTTTATGCTGTGCCCAGTGTGTGCCCAGTGTGTTGGGGCTTTTCTGTGTGTGGTCATAAGATATGTCTGCTCTGTATTCTGCAGACAGTTGCTGGCCCCAACACTGGTCCCCTACCTCAACAGCAGCAGCCAATTGGATGGCCTGCCCCCCAACAGAGACTCGGTCCCATCAAAATTACCATGGCAACTGGAGGTGTACAAAATCAACAACAGGCTGGCCGAGGCATGGCAAACCAAACAAACCGGGTATGACATTGGATCTGGATTACTCTTATAAACCTCTTAATTGGACAGGTGCACAATGCCATTTCTCTACAGCTGATGCCAACCATGGATACTAATACTTGGTCATCAGTCTAGCTTTAACATACTACATGAAAAGCTTCATTTGTCTCTTTTTTCTGTCGCAATTAGGTAAGGTGGAAGTTGTGTGGCTATAGCAACATCTGGGAATTGCTAAATAAGATCAGTTTCATATTAAATAAATCAAACTGTGATGCAGTGACTGAGGTTTGGATGGGAGGTGTTGCATATCTAAGCACTTGCTGTTACATTTTCAATATTCTTTATATCTTTATTTAGTACTGACAAAAATATGTGAACCACATCTTTGCTCTTTGTTAGGTATCTTGTTTTCTCTCTTTTCTGTCCATCATAAAAAGCTGTTCTAAGCGATTCTCTCCCTCACGCATCAGCACTAGTAAAGACGGCAGATTTTGTTTCCCGCTATGGCTCAGCTGTGTCACTGCTGCTCTCAGGGGACTGGTAGCTGTTTTGGAAGAGAGCAGGAGCAGTAATGATATGGAACAGAGTGCCAGGTGTGATGATATTGACAGGCTGAGGCAGGAGAGATGAAGATCCCTTGGCCTTTTCCACACGCCGCCGTCTCTGTACAGTAGTCCATTCTCACGGGACGAATGCAGTGCTAACGTGTGTCAGTCAGTCACAGCAGAATGCTTTCCTGCTCAACAACTCACCAGCTCCTTCAGTCAGTTTGTATTGCTGCACCTGCCTGAGAGCTCATGTCGAGTCATATATTCTAAACTTGCATACAAACATGTCCTGCTGTTTACTGATACACCCATGCCCTTGTAAATCACTCACTGACATTGTTCTATGTGTCTCGCTTGGAGCAAAAGCAGATTGTATATTTGAGATGTGGCTAGAGTGTCTAGCTCATAGCATTGGGAATACTAAAGGGATTTTTCCATATAGCTGCTCTAGGTGGGTCCCAAGCCAGTTTGGCCTCTAATGGTTATTTGATTAGAGAGGAGGTGTCAGAAGTCTTTGCTACTCCAATATTCTATCTGTAATCAATTTGATTCTAAGGTTGTTTCTTCACACAGTTTCAGTTTTGTTTAGTGCTTTTCACAGTTTTTCCATGAAAACTTATTGTTAGTTTGTTAGTTAGTTTGTTAGTTTGATCCAGTGTCTATACCTAACACTAATGTTGTTGGTGTTAACAGGATGTTGGTCTGTCTTTGGTTTTCTCTCAGCATAGACCTTTGCTTTCAAGGCCAAAGAGCTCAGCTTCAGTCTCAGCAGACCCCACAACATTTTAATTCACCGGGTTTTGTCACATGGCCTCTAGCAAACTCCAGGCGTGACTTAATGATGGTCTTTTTCAGAAGTGTCTTCCCTCTGGCCACTTCACAGGTCTAATCAGTTAAGTGCCGAGATGATTGGAGGACAGTTTCTCCCATTTCAAACAAAGAGCATCTCTATCAGTGTGGTAGCCGGTCTGGTGGGCATAAATATGCATTTTTTAACAAACAATACAAATAATGATAAACAAATGGTTTAAATAATCAAGGTCAACTATTTAGAAAAGGTTTGTCACAATTTAGAATTTACTTGCCCCTTATTGATTACTAGGGGTGAAATGGTTTCAGTGAAATATTGAACTGCGTGGTTCACCACCCACGGTTCAACACCCACGGTTTGATACAGCTGAACCGCAGTTCACGTCATGTCTAACAATGCCTCTGAACATATAAATATTAAACGAGTGAGTTACTATGTATGATGGCCATTTTTAAGTCATTGTGCTGAACCGCTGCAACTGTAACAACAAAATAAAGTAAGCAAATACAAATCTCAGTATACCAAATGTAACATGAGTGCCAGGCAAGCTGCCTGTGCACTGATAAAGCAGTCTGTGCTAACATAGTCTGAGAGTCATTGCTGTGTTAATCCATCAGAGGAGCTCACCAAAGATGCGTGTTGGATGTGATCATTATAAAGTAATAGCAAGAGATATCTTCCCACAATTTGTTTTGCAAAACATGACTTTTGACATATCGTGAAATTGCTCATGTTTTCTGTATATTCCAGTAAATGTTTTCTAGTGTATGAATTTTACAGAATGTTAATTGTAAACCAGAATCCTGTAATTGCTTAATGCACAAAAAATTTAATAAAATGAAAATAGACTAACGTTATTGTTATAGTAATGCTGAAGTACTGTAATATGCAAAAACAACTTTAGAATTGTACAGAGGACTTCTGTATTTAGAAAATACAGTTTATTCTTTGCGATTGTAAAACATGCTTTAAATTATACATTTTATTGTATTTTTCTACCACACCTGACTTTCTACCCATCATGAATGTCCACAGGTAGTTCAGGGTCGAGGTCGTGGTGGACGACGCATGATGATGCAGCAGAGCCAAAGAGTGCCGGACCCTCTGCTCAGCACTGTCTGCATCGAGGGTTTGTCCACCACTACAACCAACAAACAGATCATAAACCTACTCAACTCTATTGGCCCTGTTGAGGTAAGGTCACCTTAAACACATTTGTGTTGTGTCAATGATTGTGTATATTTTTTAATTGTGATCTTAATTTAGTTTATAGTCCAGTGAAAATGGATTTCACATTGAAACCTGTCTTGGATGCATAGAAGTGTGAATCTAGAATTTTGCTTTGTTCCACTATTTGGTTAGATTTTTGGCCAATTATCCATTTGACATAACAAGCTACTGTAGTTCTACATGAGCGTCTTGTGTTGTGGGTTTAAAATGTTATAGTAGCGCCATCTTGCGGTGTGTTTATTCAGCGCTGTTTTTCAGCACTTTATACCTGTAGATTTATGTACCACATGCTGTTTTACTGGGAATAATCAGAGGTCACTTGTTAAAAAAATATAGACAATGGTTAAGATCATCTGCAGTTAATAAATCATTTATTCTTCATTTGTAGACGTTTACAATGTTGCCTGATCAGAGGAAGGCTATTGCCAAGTTTGTGAACCCACATCATGCAGTGAGCTTTCAGCACAGCTTTCACAGGTAAATGTTTCTAGACTTCATTGTATGTGTAAATGCTCCATAACTCTGGTGGATTAAGTATGTTAATATTAACCCTTAAAACTCAAACAAGCAGTAGTTTGTGTAACACTGAAACTGTATCTGATGCCTGTAGCTGATCTATGGAAATGCTTGACATTTGCTTGCCTTAAAAATGACACTAGGCACATTCCATAAACAGGAGACATATTGGTTTCCTACTCATTTTTTAAACGATTAGAGGGGTAACTTTTTCCGGTGTAAAAGTTAAAGCCATAATTTGTGTCCTATTAGTATATTGAATCGATACTTATATGCCACACAGCTCAGTATCTCATTTCAATCACATGTTCGCTTCATTACATAGGCACATGATAGATTTGTCCAACATTGATGTTTCCCTTATTGATGGCTGAGGAACAAGTCAGTTCAAAAGAAGAGCAAAACAGAGGAGAAAGCGAGAAGCTTTTCTGAAAGGTGGACACGCAATCAAGATGCCCAAGCTTTGGAAACTGTGTGAAAAGTGCTGTGAAGTTGAAAACATGCGTGACAATGAAAAACACAGCCGAAATCTCTAGCTGTGTCCTCTGGGATATGACAGATATGAGCAAATGTTGAGAATGACTGCCATAAGATTTTTCTCTTATTTCTGTACCTTCATTTGTATTTGGAAGAGAGTAAAATTCTAGTTAGTGTGAAGGAGCAGTTTGTGACAGTTGATAATAGTTGCTCCTATCCTGTAGAAAAATAATAAATACTTTTGATTTTTTGGGATCAATTAATGTAGAAAATTTCTTTATTTAAAAAACGAGCGTGTTAATCGCTTTGTTAGAACTTAAACAGAAATGTTCCGATTTGCAGTTATTCATGCTACCTGTAGAGTGCAGCAGTTGCCTGCACATCTGCTGTTTCTGATACCGCTTTAACGCTTTGGAGCAGTAGAGCGCAGGGCATTTAGACATCACAATAAAACGCACTGCTTTGAGGAGGTATTGATATGCAGTGAGTGTGTGGAACTAAGGGCCATTTTTGTTTGGTGTTTGCACTGCTTTCAGAATCTGCTGTTACGAAACCCTAATATTTAAGCGTTTGCCCTGATCATTATTGATTTTTAGTTTGTCCTGTGTCCATTTACCCTGTGCAGTTCTATTGCAGTTCATTTTAAGTTGCAGAGGTTTTTGTTTTGCAGAGTTAGGTTTTCTGTGGCCTAAAGACATGGTCTTTACAATGGTTACAATTACAACCAATAAATGGCATTTATATTTTCATTTTAGGTTTAGATGCTAGCATATTTAGCTTCTTTTGAGTAGATTAAATAATTTTGTTTCCCCACAAACTGGCGCAAATAGTGTTTGAAAGGATGTTCAGGACCATGGCCTGTATGAGAATTTCCATAGGATTTTATTTCATTGCATTGTGATATATTATCAGCCCTGGGATTGCTTACACCATGTGACTTGTCTAGAGTACTATATGCGGTTGTCAGTTGTGTTCTAGTAACTACTCTGCTTATGAAAGTAACCTCTGGTTGTTTGTTCATGAGCTGTAATATTATGGCCATATGTTATAAGTCTATGCTTAGATCTTTAGCTCTGATCAGGTAATTTGATTGTTTAGAAGTTGGTCAGGTTAGGTAGCACACTTGCTGAATTGTGAGTAGCTAAGGAAAAGCCCATTATCAGCTATTAGTTAACCTTTCAAAATCTCACCCATACACATCTCACTCAAATAGTGAAAATGATTTTCTAGCTGCAATCGCAAGCATTTCAATGTCAGTGTAGTATTAACTGTATCCACATTATCCTAAACTGACATTACAGTGTTGCGTCTGATCTTTGTTCTAGTTGAACACTGTGGTGTTCATGTTTGTGAACATTAATTTCTCCCAATTAATATTATAATTATAAACTGTTTGTGTAGCAAAAACAACACTGTTTTGGTCTAAAATTTCTAATATTTCTCAGGATTTTGGAGCAACTATTATCGTGTTCACTATCTTGTATAGAATGAAATGTGTGAAATTGTCTAGATACATTTTCTTCTCATTTTGAACCTTTCCATGTTACCTTTGAAAATACCTACTGGTTTATATGGCAGATCAATTTCTTCTATAAATTTGTTTTTATATAAATGTAAAAAGTGTTCCTTGGTCATTTTACAACAGTTTTGTTATTGGAGAATCTAGAACTTATTATTTGAGAATATTTTAAAGATGACAAATAAAAGATGGTCATGTGTATACCATGTAAATACAGGTATGTGATGCTGACTGACTTTATCACTATTAACTGATTCTGTTTTTGTGTTTGAAAATTGTGCCTTGCATCGTAAAAGGTTCTTTTCATTCTTCTGAACATCATCATCTTCAGAGCTTTCTGAGATGTTTACAAAGTGTTACTGACTGTAGAAAAAGATTTTACAGGGAGAATTATTTATTTAAATAATTGTATTTAAAAAGTTGATCTCGTGTGAACCCAAAAACCTGAGCTGTTTATGTGTTGTGGTGCTGATGTTGAGTGGGTCATGTTCATTTTGTAAAGCTTAGCCACCCACTTGTTTTAGGAAGAAAGTTTAGTTTGCTAACATGCTGTCTTGTATTATAACATTGTAGTCGGACAAAGTATAACTTTGTTCTATTTGCTTGTTTTACTCCTTTGCATCTTAAGTTTATAGAAATCACAGACATGCATAATGGGTAAAATTATGAATAATGTTGAAAAAGCAAAGTGGCCAGAAAGTTTTTAAGGGTTTTTATTTCCCTTTGTCTTTGTTTACATTTTGCGTTTTAGTAGTACTGCAAAGTCACAGTGGTATAGGGTGGTATATATAGATTTTGTTAATCTGTGCCCTTCACTTTTACATTTTAAAAGGTTTTAAAGGTTTTATTGTGGTTGTTGAGATAATATTTATAATGAATCCTGTGGATTTAAAGAGTTTCAGCTAGGTTGAAAAATAACACCTCTAAAATCTTATAGGACATAACGTTTATAAACTTGTCTTATAAGAAGATAAAACTGATTCATATTGAAACTTTTCCGTAACTTTATTGTAAGTATAGGTTTTTAAACCAATTGCAGACTTGAGGATGTGTTTCCTTTTTTAAAACTGTAATCACACATGTGATGTAAGTTTTGAAGGTGATTTATAGTTCTTTTAAAATGGTTACAATTATTTCTTAGAAGTTTTAGATGAAATGTATAACAACATATGGAATTAATCTGAAATAATTAGGAGTAGGTTAAAGGTTTACATTTGTGTTGTGTGTTACATTTTTTGTTTCTGTTTTGTTTTCTTTTTTGTGTAAATCACAAGTGACTTGCATATTCCAGATTATTCCAGATTCCAGATTAGTTTTACACGGTTACTGCTGCAGTTGTTAAGATTTTAACCAGTATATAAACAGACGTTAGTATTAGTGTATTGTTTCAATATTTGGGTTTTAAAATGCTTACATTGATATTATTAATAATTTGCTGTGTGGTCAGAAAAGTTGCATTATTATCCTATACAAATGAGGGAAAATGGTGATGCTTTTAAATTCAGGTGTTTGTTTTGCTTATTGTGCTTTATTATGCCAGTTCTAGGCATGAAACACAAGGTGCTGCTTCTCATTGGCAGCAGTATATTCATATGCATTAAACTGTTTTTCTCTTTTTTTTGCAGGACAAAGCTTCCAAATCACAGTAAAGGAGAGGTTTTCATAAAACAAATCTGATGTTATTGCATTGGTTTTCAAAAGGACCAATGGTTGGTTGTGATTGGTTGTGACTAGATTTAATAGCAGATGACTTAACTACTTTTTGGTATTTTTGTTTAACAGGCTCAGGTGCATAGGTTTTATTGGTTAAACAATAAGGCTTAAATCATATGTGCAATTTTTGTGTATGACTGGATAAAATAGTCTTATTTGGACAAGAGAGCAACTGGTAACCAGTATACCTGAGAAGGGCCATCATCGTGTTCTGCTGCTCGCTGACAGAAAGATTAGTGTTGACTCTAGTCAGGTTCAGTGCACTTATAGAAATGCTGCATAATTAATATTAGCTTGGTGTCTTGGCTGTTGGTTTTGTAGCTTCTAAGCAAACTTAACTGCTTTATTTTGTGCCAGATTTTTACCTTTTAAATTAAAGACAGACTTCTCCCCAAAATAAAAATTATACTGAAATTCTTCTAAAAATTCTTCTGAAAACATTTTCAATTTTGGATGAACTGTCCCTTTAACTTAACTTACTGTAGGGTGTAAAAAAAACTGTTTGTTTTGAAAACCATTGCATATCATCATTAAATCAAGCCTGAAATCACAATAATATGTTATTCATATTAAAAAAGAAATAATGCAAGTAGTGTTATGGAAACCTCTCCTTTTATTTTCAATTCCAAATAATGTTGCATGTTTACATGTTGTCTACAGTGAGCCCGTCTCCAGATGATGTTGACTTAATTTATCTTAGTTTTTCAACAGGTGCACTTTAAATGGTGATACTAGTTTTTTCCATCTTTCTTTTTGTGCTTCATTCTCTCCTTTGTTTCTTTCAGGTTTCTTTTCTTTTTCTCTTTTCGTTTTGTCTTGCTTCCTACCTTTTCCTCATCTGTCACTTTTTCCATCTCTTTCATCATTTTCTTTCTCCCATGGGAGGGCTGTTGTCGCTCTTAATATGTTGTGTGAACATAATCCTTCTGTATTAAAGCAGGGGGACCTCTGGATTTCCTTTCTGTATTAGCCCACGTCCGTGGAAGTTTTGCGTCTCTGGGACCACACCCTACCAAGTTCTAAAGTTCAAAAACTTGCATAAACCCCACAGATGATCTGTATACTCTATGCACATATGAATCTATGTTACTATGAAAGCTGTTGTTGAATGAAGAGAAAGCGTTACTTGGAAATCACTATTGTATGAGGAAGTGATTTATGCATTGCTGTTGTCCTTCAGACTTATAAACAAAACTGTTTTGATGTGTATGTAATGTTTACACCATGTTGAACAACACGTTGAACTATGAAAAATGTAAATGGTGTTTGTTTAGTAACCTTTTATTGTGCTTGTCAAATTAAAGCCGTTAATATGCCATGGTTGTATTTATGATTATAATAAAACTGTTTCTACAAAGTCTCCTTGCTTTGGTTTACCTACAAAAACTGACCTGTTTTTATTACATTAACTCACCTGTATTTATTACATTAAAGCTGCAATCCATAGTATTTTGTTTTATGGTAAAACAAAAATCAGTTATTGAGCAAGTAAATGACAGATCAGTGTTTAAAACTGTCTCTTTCCTTTACCCCAATGTTCAATGGTAAGTTCACAATAATTGTTTATAATTTGAGCTGTCACATTGATTTTTTTAGCTCTTTTTGTGTCACAGTAGTCCACATTAGACGTTACTTTCAAAATCTGATTTGTTCTGTAGGCTACAATTTTTTTAGAATACAATGGACTATTAGCTGAATGACTAGGCCAAAGGAAACTCTTGCAATACAGTTTTAAGACACTGTGTTTTATGTTCAACTTTGAATATAAATTGTGCATGTTGCCTCATTCATCAATGTGCAGTTTAGATGATTATAAGGTTTGACATGAAAGTGTGATCAAGATGGACAATTGTGTGACAACATTGTGTACAACTTTTATTTCATTCACACTTCACAGAAATTTGCCAGCCCATTTTTTTTTTCCAAATGGCAGCAAGCGTTTGTTGAAACTGTTGCTCTCTCTGTAGACACGAGGCCCCTCTGAAGGATTAGTTGGTTTTATTTACCTGCCCGGTGGAATGCTTTTGCCTGGTCGCTTTTGTGTCTGTGTAAATGCTCAAGGTCAGGGCTGAGAGTGAGTCTCACCAACAGTTCTACAAAGCAGCTAAACCTGTAGCACAATGGAGTCTTCTCAAGAAATGGTAGTGGAATTTCTATTCGTGTTGCAACAGGGTTCAAAAGCTCAAACATCACTTCTCTTACTAGTTAACACCCTTCATGCACACACACATGCACAGATCTATCGCTAAAGACAAAAGTAATATGTTTACATATTTAGATTTACATAGTTAAAGACTTAACTAGTAGCCCATTTACCCATTATTTGTGGTAACTATGGTCCTTGGGCAAAATGAGATGGGCTGCTGCTAGTCTAAGTCAATTTCGTTTAATAAAGAAGTATTTTAAAAGTTGTCACACCTTTATATCCAACTGTGGAATTATACCTATTAAATTAGCTTAGAATAGGTTAACTATTCCTCCCGATGAAAATATAAGGTATTGTGAATTTATTAGCTTTACCGTTTTTAGTGGGTCATTTAGTTTACAGAACTGCGCCGTGTTTTGTTCTGTTATGAATGTGCTGCCACACTGTGGTTAAAACTGACATTTCAAATGATGGCTTATTAATTTACACAAAGATGGTGGGTCGCCTGTAACCATCTACTGAACTTGTAAATGAATTTGTATTATGATTTCATGATGTTAGACTGTATGTTTCTTGTTTGGATGTAGAATCCATGTATTACATCGTAAACTTAACCCAAGGCAACAAAGATCCATATACCCTTCAGTTATTAAACAACGTTATGCGTAGCGAATAATTTCTCATGTAGTGTATTACAGTTTAAAAGAAGAGTTTCGCTTCCCTCAAGGGAAAATCATTAGAAGTGCCGCCTGTTTCATTGTTCGTATTTATGAGACGGAAAATTACAGCAACTTTTTAACGTATTTACTTCTTAACGTGTTTGTTCTTCGCCATTCATCTTGATGTCTAAATAAGTAATATCTAAATAACTGAATTATTCACATGCTAGTTATTTAGACGATTCACCAGTCTTCAGCCACATCAAACGTCTCGGCTTCTGACTTTGAGCGATCTAAGAGTACGACAAAATGGCACACATGCTGTCCTATAGGTGTGTTTGTGCGTGTAAACCATGGTAAACAGACAGTGTCCTTTCTAATCTGCGGGAAATTCAGATGTTATTTGCGAAAGGCTATTCTCTTCATATTTAACATCGGTCCACAACTTTTCGCAAGCATACACAACCCAGATCAAAGACGTTTTCGCGTCCTGCTGAACTTTAGCATTTACACACGTTTGTTACAATGGACTTCTTGTAACTCCCAAAGCAGAGCTCGATTTAGGTGGAAAACGGAAGCCTGATATGCACTTGTGCTAAAGTATATAAATGAGTCTTCAGCTGTAACAGTTAAACATTTTATTCATTTACTGTACGCCAGCCTAGGCTTGTTTTTTAACCATGTCGTAAGCGCTTAGTTCTAAACATGACATGTCACACGTCCAAATTAGCATCAACAGCTACTGAGGCTTTTTAAATAACAGTAATAAATAAATGATATTCGTGAGTGGTATTGAAAAATATTTTAACATTAAAAAACTATTACCTCGTCACTTTAATTTAAATTACTGGCCAAGATGTTCAGTTTCGGCGTTATCAAACGATATTCTGGAAAAAACATGACAGTAAGCAGTTGAAATATTTTCTTTATATAATTTTATAATAAACATATAAATAAACTCTATACATTTCCTGACACCTTGCCTTAATGAAAGGCTAACTGTTATGGTCACTCAATCATGCTATCCAAACTGTGCATCAGCTGCATTTTATTTCTATAAAACTATTTACCTATTACAAAATATGAAAAGAAAAATACATTTTAGTAAATGTACAGTAGTTACTTATTAATTTATTTAACGAAACCTTTTCTCTGCACTATGGGACTATTATCGTCACTAAATTGTCAGAATGTGCAAGAAACAATGAAACCAGAAATAAGTAACGAATGACTTATATGCAGGAATACGTCCGTCCCACCCTGACAACCAAACAAATGACAAAATAATAATGAAATCTAAAACAGAAAACAGCACAAGACTGCAAAGACTCTGTAACTATTTAAATTAAAATATATTCTCGTATCTTACACTATTTCAAATAACGAAAAGTGATTAAGTAACGATCGGTCAAAATCTAATGTACAATTCTGTGTATAAAAATATAATTTCTGGAGCCCCACGGCGTTTGCTTACCCCTAAAATATAACAGTCATTTGCACATATGCACAGAATGTTACAACTTATCATGAAAGTTTCTTTTTTCCATTCTTGTTTTCTTACATGATCTCTTTTTTTCTTTTTTCCAGTTTACATGAGATATACAAAAATAGATTTTGCACCACTGGTTGATCACACAGCATTAGAATCCGTTTGTGTGCCACCAGCCTGAGTTCACGCGAGAATAAATTATGCAAAGAAAACTTTTAAGGCTCCATTTATTCTTTGAAAATGACAAATCTTAAAGTCATTGTAATAAATATCCCACCTCCGCTCGGGGCATTTGTCTTTCTCTCTTTTGAACTAATATTGTCTTTAATCCTACATTAGTGTGATTTCTCTTGCTTTATTTCCACATGAGAGTTTTCAGCTTGTGTTTACTGACATCCCCAAAGGATGAAACATGTGGCTGTCCAAAAGCCACGTTCCCATTTGGTAGAGGACTTTAGAGTACCAGTGCACTCCCTCCTGTTGTAAAGTCGCATTAGACGGACTGTTGAAGTATTTTGGGAATATGACTGATGACACTTTATAATACAGCCTAACTGGCGCGAAGGCCAAGTGTGCGAGACTGTGGCTCTCTATTACCGCGTAACAGGACGCTAGTACTCGGTCGACCACAATGGTTCCATGCGCGGTCACTGGTGCGAACGAGCCCTGGCGCTCCTCAGTGTATATCCGTGCCACGATGACAGATTTAAGTTGACCGCTATCATCAACAACCATCACCTTTTGTCCAGGGTTGACACTGCTGGCATATGCTGCGGTCATGGCGCGGAGATCATCCGTTGAGTTGTCGAGGACAAAAAGGAGGTGGGCTGCTGTGAGGGTGATCTTTTCAACGGGTTCTTTAGTTTCTAGGACATAAAAAACACGTCGCGTCGTCGAGTCTCTGTCTGTGAACATGATGAAGTCGCTGTACACGAGGTTCCCCGCGCTGTCCGCTGCCAACACCTTGTCACCCGAGTTCAGGTCCTTCAGGGCCTTCTGACTTCCGTCATTCAGCGTCACCAAAGCCGAACCTGGGAAACAGCCCCCAGATTTGGCAGCAACTGAGTTTTCTGTGGAAAAAGCACCCGAATGAGCAAACAGGTGTAACTGGTATGATGGATATTTTTTTCAATGCTGTGAATCAAAAATTGAACAAACCAGATTTACCTAATTGTACTTGAATGATGTTAAAATATAATTCTCGGTCATTATAATAAGTTTGAAAGAAACATATTCCCCACCCCCCCCAAAATACCACACGTGCTATTGTCGCACAGTCTCTCAATAACCGAAAGCAAACGTGGCTACGGGAATTAGGTTGTAATTCGAAAGCGTTCTCAAAAAACAATGTCTTTGTTTGAGATGGAGGAAAGCGCTTGGACTGCTCTAATTAAAAACCAATAATGCCCGGACATTGTCATTCTAATGCAACTTGTGTACAGAGTACTCTTGGAAAAGGACACTTCTGCCTTTCCTTGCGCCTCTTTCATATTTGCTCAGGTGCAGAAACTTCTAAGTGTCCGTCTCTGAGAATGAGAAAACCCCAAGCAGGCTCAAATAGTATTTACTCAGCCGAGACACTTTTCCAAGGCTCTAATGGTGTAGATTTGAATGTAAATTAGAAATGCCAGCGGTAGTCAATCAATGCCCTCTTCTTCTTTCCTTTCATTTTTAAACCATCATGCTCTCTGTTGTCAGGCTTAATGACAATAATTCGGGCCTTGTGGGAACTCTTTACATTCCAGTCTCTTGGATCGGTAAACAGAGCTATAGAACGGGCCTTTTTACTCTAATCCTCTCATACGATTCTAGGGCATGAAATAAGATGGTGACAACTGAGAAACAGATTTTGGCGAGCGAGTTCGGCCAAAGCCTATAATGTATTTGTAAACGTGTGTTGAATTTAAAATGAAAGATTTTGCGCAAGAAGGATAAACTTAAAAGCCTTTTCTAATATGTTCCAACCAAGTCAAGTAATGCAACTCCTAGAATCAATGCGTTTTGGTAGCATAATAATTGATAATATGAAATAAATACTCGATTGTAAATGTGTATCTTGTTGTCATGTGCTCTTTTCTAAGGAGTGAGTGATTTTGTAAAGCGTTGATAAGCGCTTCCTTCAAAGAGACAGAGTGGGGCGATGTAAGATCATTTAATATATTGGCAGGCAAGTCGTTTAGTCGTTATAACCCCACAGCATGGATTTTTCTATCAGAACAATTCAATTTACAAGTAAGCCTGATGAAATTTACAATTTTACAAGTAAGTCTTAAAGCAAAAGCTTTTGATTATAGACAGTTTGTGCTTTTGAATCTGCTTCCTTAATACTTTCAGATATTAAACGGTCTGGAAATCTTACATGAAATGTATTCACACAGGTTTTTGGTATTCCAGTGAGATCACCGTGGTCTTACCTGCTTTGACAGAGCAATGAATGTGGGCTTTAGACTCATAATAGACCCAGTCAAATCCAGCTTCCACCGCTAACCGAGAAAGCGTCCCGTACTTGCTCTTGTCGCGATCAGAGGTGGTGATATCAACAGCTCTTCCCTCATAATGGAGTGATTCTTCAAAATGGTGACCATCCTCATCCCAGCCCTCTGTAACACGCAGCTTAACCCCCGGCCACTGGTTCATTACAGAGATGGCCAAAGAGTTCAGCTTATCTTTGCATCTCTAATAGAGTGACAGAAAGACAGAGAGAAGACATGGAAAAAAGAAAAGAGAATTAATCACTGAATTAATCACTAAAATGAATCACTTATTTCTAATACTTCATTCTGCATTTTAAATAATGGCATAAAAAATATGCAAAATATGTAAAATCACATTACCAAAACAACCCTACAGTTTTTAAGGCTATGATGACATACACAATTTCAATAGTGTCTGATTATCTCTCAGCCTAACAGTCAGTTTAAGTAACTGGCTCTCCAAGACAATAGTTCAACAATTAACTTAAATTATCTTTATGTCCAGACAAAAAGATCTACTGCCCTATGAGAAACCATAAGTCTATGAGAAACCATATTTACACTGGAAAAAATTCAGCCTTGCATGCAGGGATATTCCGTCCAAAGAGCCTGATGAAAAATTGATAAGTAATTGCATTCGCTTCACTGATCTAAAGCATATAGATCCAACCAGAGGAAGGTGTGACTGCATCAGGGCCTCTCTTTAAATGCACTCAAATGCCGGAGAAAATATAATGACAGGCTCAGACTCCTTGCTAGAAGGACAAGAATAATGAAAAATGTGTTTTATTTCATAATTTGTATTACTATTGGTTTAGAGGTCCAACTGAGGTGCTGATGTTTGGGCTGTGCACAGCTAACCTTTCCCGGGACCTCGTGTTGAGATGCTTGGCCTTCTCCAGGACAACTCTTCCCAACACTTAACCAATATGTCAAATAAAATACCACAAAAGACTCTTTCACTGAATCCAAGGGGAGAAGCAACTACTCATTATTCTTGCAGCACAGGTTTGCTCAAGGGACGTGATGTGATTGCTTAACCAATGCTCTTTCAAAGGTTATATAAAATCTATTCAAAATATGCTGGCAATTTGTGACACTAAGCCAAATTAATACCTGTAATAATTCAAACATGTAGCTTTGACTTTCTCACCTCTCTCTTTTCCATTCTCCAAGAGTATGGCGTAAGCACATACGCCGTCCTTAACCTAACATTCACATTCATTTCAATACAGCACCCCCAACCCACCAATTTGCCTGGTCCTCACTGGGGAAACTTTAAAGATTTTATTATATACTGAAAATGAGGTGTGGTCAATTATCAACTGAAAATAAACAAAATAAAATGAATAAAATAAAATGTTTCCATATGTCTCTTGTGTCTGTTATACAGTGTACTAACCATGAAGGCTAACCTCAGACAAAGTTTCTCTTTCAAAGATATATAGTAAATATAAATCTTCTGGTAACAATGAAACATTTTTGAACCAGTATAGTGTTACATCTGTAAAACATCCTAGATTAAACCAAAACACCTGCATTAAACATTGCATAAACCTCTTCTAGCCAGGGATTATAGGGTGGCCAGAAATTACAGCCTTTTAGCTCTACAGCACTTGTGGCATATGCATTAAATAAAATTATGAGGAAGAGGAAAATACAAATAAAGGCCAAAAGATGTAACCTGGCACATTCTGAGTACAACTGCCGAGGACTCAAGAGCCGTGAAGCCTAAACTCTTTATTAATTCATTGGGTCGTGTGCCGCAAATCAAGCCAAATTCTGTTCAGCCTCCATGAAGCGCAGCGGGAACCCCTGCGCCGCTGCTTTGTGCTCCACACGAGGTTTGTTCAACAAGCCGCCCAGTCACAGTCGGCTCCTAATCTCCTCTCCAAATGAACTGTTTTAGGGAAAACACTTATCAGCTACCTGTCAGAGCAAACAACCTTCTGGCAGACCCGTTAAATAAATTCACTACAAGATGTGTTTAACCAACAACCCATCTCAACTCAGATGCGCTTCTCGGAAACATTTGTTAGCAGGACACCTCGTTAACTTCAATGAAAGCCTGAAGCATTCATGTTTGAAGTTACAGACTGCAAGAGGAGCTTTCTTAGGATATTTTAATAGCAGTGCGTGCCCGCGGGTCATCTCACACTTATAATCATATTCACCTTAAGTAGAGTTTACATCTAAGAAAACCACAGCAGACAAAGGTTTCATCTTCTTTTAAAGACCAGAAAAGGGAAACTTTATATGCACCTGCGTTGCGCGTGTAAATTCACTTGACAGCGCTCGTTCTGCAAACCTTGTCCCTGCGATAAGACTTTGAACTGGGAAGCTATTTAACGGAGATCAATAGAAATAACACACTCAAAACTTTTAAACTATCTTGAAACATATGCATGTTTTATAGTAAAAAATATATATCCAATAAGCTGTGGCCAGCAAATTAATATAAACTATTACTTGTCAATGTTAAAGGGTCAGAAGTTCAAAGGACCTTTGCTAATACAACGACAGCGGAATTGTCGAGGACAGATTCTCGAAGCTGTCTGACTTTTCAGAGGCCCACCATTCTTATAAATAGTTGTGTAACGTTTGAATGTTGGACAACTCTTATTCATCACTAACACACTGTCAATCATTACCTATAATACAAATGTTTGTGTTTGACCATTCAGATGATATACTTTAGAGTTTTATGTAACTGATGGCTGATTGCCGACCGTGAAATATCTCTCAATATAATACATATTAAACGTGGTCTGCTACCTCGGGTATTACCTGGCGTATACCACATACACCTTATTTCAGATTGTGCGCCAGTTGCTCTTATTCTTAGATATCAGTTAGTTGTACAACAAAACAGGTTGTGCAGCACAGTATAAAGCATACAATATATGCTTGCAAATGAGTAAAATCCTGCATAAAATGATTAATTTTATTGTAATCTGTCAGTAAGTGGTTCCGGCCTGGCCCATTATTAAGTTAGAATAGTTTCATGATAAGCAACCGCTGCGAACAGATGGACTGCAGTAATTTAATGAACATTTAATGTCTAATGTAATTAGATTATATTATGACTTTATCAGACATCACAGTTCCTAAAAATCAGCCATCACATCTATTTAGCAGACAGGGCACGAATGTCCGCATTTCATAAAACATAAAATAACGCGTGTCTCATATATCTCAACGCTGCTAAATGTATAGATACGGAGCTAGAAGCGCATAAATATTTCAGACAACCTTCCACATGCAGGGTGAGCGAGGAGGCAAGCAGCCGGTGCTATATCTTTATGGCATTTTTCGCGCACACCTTTATTGCAGACAGGCACGCCGTAAGATTATTGCAAAACAAAGTCCATAAAGTGCAATTTACAATCCTTTAACGATTTGTACTTCATATGATCTGACTTCAGAACAAACATCGGGAAAGAAAGATGTGCTCCGGGAATCTGTCTGATGGGAATGGAATTACCTGTGTCATGAGTCTGTCCGCGCCTGTGTTCTCCTCATCCTTAAAGATAATGTCGGGATTGTAATTTGGAGTAAGTTCTTTAAATCTCTCTGAATTGCGGGTTATCTTGCCCTCGTATCTACCGCTGGCCCCTAAGGTCTTCTCCGCGACATTAGGTATAAACTGCTTGTAGGCGAGAGGTGTCAGCTTCTTCGGATGTTTTCTTCTGCCGTAGCCTCTTCCAGGACCGCAGGCCAGTCCGGACGCCACCAAGGACAGACTGAGAAGAGACACCAGCGCTACTCTCGCTATAAGCCGCATTTTGGCACGTTGAATCTCGCACGAATCCTGGGCTGCGGTGATCTACAGAGCGCCCCGAGCAGTCTGTCTACCAGTGCTGTTATCACTGCGCGGATCTCCAGCAACGTCCTTGCCGTCTCCTCCTACGGTTCAGTTCAAGCGTGTCCCTCGGAGCCAGCCTCTAACGTGACAGGTGCGGAAATGTGCGTTTGATAATGGAGCGCATCAGAGGTTTGCTGCGCGGATGGGAAAGGTAATGACCTCGAAATCACGTTAGTTGAAGCCACAGCCACTTCTGTGAGAAGCCTCCTTACTCCTATGTATTATAGCTGCGATCTGAGGTAGGGAGGGACCTGATTGGCTCGACAGGACGAACCCTTCTGATGTTATCCTACAAAACAGACGTGCAAAAATCTTTAAAGTAGGTGGGATCCAGGGGAGGGACGCGGTGACATCTGAACGCATCTGAATCTGAATCAGTTTTCCAGCTTCTTAAGGCTGCGACATTCGTTCATTTGTAGCACCTGTAATGCAGACGCCCCATCCGTGTGTCACCTCCTTATGCATTAGTTTGACGAGTGTTAATTTTTTTAGTATTTATTTTTTATATTTTTAATTATTTGTTTTGTTAAATATTCCCAACGTCAGGTGCATATCAGAGTGAATATGTGAAATATGCGACTTTGATAAACTTCACTAATCGTCAGCCTTGACTGTGTACAAAATTAATAACAGAAAATGTTACAGATATATTTACATTTTACAAATAAATGTGGGTAAAGACTGTGGCTGTCTAAATATACTGCCAAACGTATGTATAACTTTGTAACTGTTATTTGAGTAAACTTGTTCTCATGCAGTCATCTTTATCCTTTTTAATCTTTTAAATAAAGTAAATATTTAAGAGCATAAACTTGTGAAAGAAACATTTCCTTTTTGTTTGTGGAAAAACATCTTAAGCAGTTAAAAGTTAAAGTAGTTTATAGTCTATTGAATGCCACATACCATTTCTGCATGTTATTCATCATGTTTAGTACATTACTATTTGTAGCAGCGTAATGTTTAACAGGCATTTTATTGGTTTTACATAAAGTTTAATAGGTTCAGTCATTTCTCAAGAATTCCCTTGCTGTATTTTTATAAAAGATCATCCAAGCGTATTTTTCACACAATACTAGAAATCTTGATTTCTAGATTATAATAAAATATTTCTTCATCTCTTTTAGCAGCTATTCTATTGGCATATGAGAGATGGATTAAGCTGGATCTTCTGCCCATCACTTATCTGAGATATTGGAATGAGCTCTTCCTGTGAACACAAATGCTAATCTGCCTGTTTGGGAGGAAGATCAGCCCGCAAAAACCCTGTCACCCCTCAAAGTCCACTTCAGTGACAGATTAAGCCATGGTAACCACTGTGTTCCCTGCCCATAGCAGCACTTAAAGGTATGTGCCTCATTGTCTTATTTTTTCTGGTTTTCAAATTTTCTGGATGCTCTATCAAAGATGGTGGCTGATTATCTTGTGAAATACATTATGAAACGTAGGCCCCCCTGCTGAAGGCATTTTGTTCAATTGAGCATGACCTGCACAATTTGTTTTGTCTGCACTTCAAGACATGTCACAAACTCAAAGATGATGTATGAAGACCAAAACCACAGTATGCTCAAGATGTCATATTAACAAACATAACAGAAGTTTGTCTGTTTTTCTTCACTAAAAAATAAATTGATGTTTTTATGTAGCAGATTGCATTTGGTGTACATTTTAGCCTGTAAATCAAACCAGTTTAACTTTAAATTCTTTACATTTTAATTATTATTGCTTCATTTGGGTAAAATTACAGTCTTGTACTTTTTTTGTAAAGTTTTTATAAAAAATACTATAAACATACAGTATTAACAAGATGTGATTAAAACTTTGTTCAGAAAACTAAGTTTATATTAGATGTGTGAGATTCCTCTTATAAGTATAAACTTACTGCAGTTTGTTCCTAAACCAATAACAAAAATTAGGTGTTAAGCTTCTGTAATCCAATCCAGTTTATGTTAGACAGCCACACTACTTGAACAAGTCATGTACTGTAATTTATTTAGTATGAGCTGATTTTTGAAGTCAGCAGTCATCTGCTACAGATACACATGCAGTTAATGGAAAATTAATGAATCTGAAGGGGGAACCAAAAGATGAAAAGTACAGCTGAGACTCAGACGCCGTCATAAGTGCTGTTTTACAGCAGGTGTAATTTTCCAGTCCCCTCACTGGTTATATTCATATTTCATATTTCTTTACAATACTCCAGCTGTTTTTTGGGACCAGACATGATAATTAAACATCACATTTTTTTCAAACAATGGAACCCATTATGACAGAAAATAGCTCAGAATTTGGCTGTGTACTGCATGTAAGGGCATATAACTGTTTGTGTAGCATAAATACATCCTACAAACAAGTTTAATGTGAAATTCATACAAGATTAATCTGAAAGCCAGTGTATAGCAAAACAATCTTACAAGCATTCTGCAAGGGAAAATGTAGCTATGATTTCAGACAGTTTTTGTTGTGGACTGCAGGGAGTGGAACGTGGGGAATTTCACAATCACGTACCTGAGGTTCCAGCTCAGCTCTGTCTCAGAGTGTGTAAAGAGTTTTTATTTGCCTCGCTCGGGCCGCTCCCTCTACTTAAACACAGTCTCAGTCCTTCTCAAGGCCAAGGCAGCTGAGCTCTGGTTCATCCCAACACAGCAGGAGGGAGAAGAGAGTCATAGGGATGCGCAAATAAGTGATTTGCTCATTTCTAACAGAGATTTAAGGGGCGGCAGGGGCAGCTGAGAATGTATAAACCTGAGAATTAGTTAAAAACAGAGTGTTTTTGCATGTCATCAATGGCATTTTCATATTGACTTATATCACCCAGTGACATGGTAAAGCTGGCAGATTCCTTTGTGGGGGCCGAGAAAACCCATTCACTTGTCATGAACTTCCATATATTAGAATGACAGTGGATGTTAGGATGTGTATATTTTTGAGGCTGTATGTCTGGGTTTGAGTCATGTAATTGTATTCATCTGCAATTGTATCCGGTGGGGGGGATTGTTGAATTACAATGCTGAACATGATCCATATGACAGATACAGTGTGTATGATTCCACACTTTTAATGTTTGGGAAAGCAGGAAAGAGACGTCAATGTAAAATGATGTTGGACTGCAGAGGAAAATATAACTACAGTTTAATTGAAAAATTGGGATGCAAATAATCATGAGAAGTTCTTATGGTAAAGCATCTGTTGCAGAATGCTTTGTTCAATTGCCATTTGACTCGAGGACACAGATATTATCTATAATATTTAATGAATTTTGGGTGCTTGAAGCCTGTGCCATATTACCTAAAGCAGTTATTCCTCTGAACATAACAGCAACATCTATGTAGAACACAACAAACACTCAATGATGCTGACCACAGAACCCACTCAACAGTGAAACCTTCATTAACCAACCACTCACATTCTGATGAAGTGGTTGTACGAGTCGCCATCACACCATTAACTGAAGTACTGGCTTTCTACCTGACAACCAGATCGCTTCCGACACATATGGAAACATGCCTCAGCAACAAAGAATGCAGAGTTTCATACTGCTCCCACAGTCAGCCGTCTACTGGAGAAGTTTCAGGATATTGCTCACTGAACAACACTAGAGCCAATACATTTCATATTGATTGTAAAATTAATTGTTAACTACATGTGTCTGCACGCTTCAGCTGAGGCCATAGATAAGGTTTAGTGTTGAAATAAGTGTTGAGTCACATTATCAAATGTGGAGAGGAAATTATTTTCACATTGCTGTCAGACGTTGTTGCTGCTGAAGAACAAGGAGAGAGAATGTAGCAGTTACTCACTACAGCCTTTGAGACTGACCTCATTCCGGTCACCTGAGTTTTGTGATTGAGGGCAGCATGACTGTAAGTGAAAAAAGCCAGAACCAGTGTGCAAAAGAAAAGCCACACAAATAAAGCATCGACTTTAAAAGCTTAAGGTGATAATTACAGGAAATGATGGTCTGACTAACCACTGTTCTTCTGTTCTGTATTCTGTATGCTAAGATGTAGGAATTTCTAGCTATTTTTGTAAATCAGGCACAAATTATATTTCCTGGTTGAACAAGGAAACTTTATCTATTCAGTTCAAATTATTTAGATAAATTAGCATTAGAGAGATGTAAGATTTGTGGAATTGTCCCAGAACAAGCAGAGGGATTACTGTATAGACAAATAAATTTGCACCAGCCTTTCAGGTGCGTCCCGTACTAGATAAAAATCCAATTTAACAGCAATTATGAACATAATGCCTGTAACACTATCTACTGTGTGCTTTCTGTGACTTCTTTCTGTGAATCTCTGGGAGATTAGCTTTTAACATTTCCATATTTGACTGGGCTGTTTCATTCTGTACTCGGTACACTTCTTAGCCTGTTCGTAACCCCACAATAAATGCAGTTGGTTTGGGACAGAAGTTGAGCAGACAGATACACGACACATGCTTGTAAAGCTTGCACCGGGCTGAGAGGCGGTACAGTGAGCTTTGAAAGAAGTTTGTTTTGCTGTATTCCATTTGGTTAAGTTGCTTAGGCCCTTAGATAACCCAAGGCAAAGGTGGGGACAATGTTTTTTTATAGCTGTTGCAGATAGGGTCAAAGCATCACACATGAGACAGTGTTAGATAGTACTGTGTTAGATTATTTTTGAAATATTCAAAACTATCCATCCATGTCTACCGTCTATACATCTTATCCCTACAGGGAACCGAGGGATTGTGGCAGCTCAGACAAGGCAGGGAAACACACTGGACAGGTGATGATGAAAATAAGCAATAAAATAATAAAGCTTTAAGTCAGCCAAATCAGAAGAAACCTACTACAGTCCCCTTAGCAAACACAATATGGGAATAAAGGTCTTCCTATATATATATAACAATATGAATGTTAGCAAGTTAGCAAACAGGGCAGTCTGTTCTGTGTCTATACAGGTGGGAAAACACCTCAGCCCTTATCTTTATGACTGTTACTCTGTCAGACTGGAGGGGGTGGGGCGATTGAAAGCATTTTACAGAAGTTCTGTAGTCTAATGTGAGCTGTAAACGTGAAAGGCAGCATCACAAAGCCAAAGATCACAAAGAAAACAGACAGGTGTTTCTGAACATGAAAAGTGTTTCTACCCATGAAAAGGGTAAAACATGCACTGAACTACACACACACACACGTTGTACAAGACTCAAGTGCAGAGGTTTGACTGGCACTCAGCTCATGTCATCTAGAACGTAAATGTACAAAAACATCAATTTAATCCAAATTAATTTAAACTGAGAATAAACTGATGCAGTTAAAGAGTGACCACAATGGCTAAGGCTAAATGTATAAGTGGAAAAAATGAAAAATAGCTAGTGCAGCACATCCCGGTTTGCGTCACCCCAGCATAAATGACAGGAGGGTGCAGAAAACCTCACCCACCTGCTACATTACATCTGCAGACCCGGCACAGACTAACACTCACCACTCACAAATGTGCTGAATTTTTCTGCCTACAGAGGAGAACAACTCACATGTTTTCCAGCTTTTGAATTCTCACACACACTCACACACATTACAATCAACAGAAGAATATGATGCTCTATTCAGGGTTTTTTTTGCAGTCATACATTTTCCACATACTATTCACAGATCTGAGATTCATATAAATGTGCAACTTTTTGCAAGTTTTTTTTGACTCTGCAAATTGTAACAGCCAAACATCAAATAACAGAAGTGTACTTCCATTTTTAGCATTCATTAACAGATTTTTTTGGGGTTTTTTTCAGGTTCTATGTGGTAAGGAGAAGAAATGGAAGGAGACTATGATGGAATTCTAATACGGGAATTCAAGTTTATGTCTGAACTCTGATATTATAACATTATGAACACATTGTTATGAAAGGATAACATGAACATACATTAACTCTTCACAAAACATAAGACAGGAAGCAATTCTTCTACCCATTACTGTATAAATATCTGACAGCCATGTTGTTTTGGATTTTACTGGTTTTCTAACAAACTTTAGATTTTTACAGTGCTGTTAAAGCTAAAAAAATACCCAGTATGATTGCATGTTTTAAAGAATTTTAATGTCTTATTAAATGCCTCAAGATTAACCTGTCAGAAATACATTATATAAATATAACTATTAAACTATACTTTCAGTTGTTGCAAATGTTATGTAGTTTTTTATATTTAACACAGAACAACTACACAATTACATTTTACTAGCAACAGAACACCCTGTATGTTACAATTACAAAAGAAGTGGTTATGGAATTTTTTTTTATTTATGAATAAGGAAAGGAACTACAAATAAAGACACTATCTGTCCTCTAGTCACAGAAAAACATTACATGTGAGCAATACACTGAATGTCTGTTTGTTCAATATATTATAAATTGGATTGACTTGTAAGCACCACACCTCAGAACATTGCCTCTTCTGTACAGCCTTTTATTGTAACTTCATCTGAAACTGACCCAGTTGTTTCATTCCCCATCTGCACTACCCAATGGCTGAGGCATGTATCCATTTAGCAAAAGCCTAAATAAATGGATCTTCTACATCCATTCGCTGTCAGTCTATTTTCTGGAGCAGAGGGTCATGTAGATCTTTGGTGTTGGCTTGAAATAATGTGTGTTGTGATGCAGGACAGGACACCGGCATACAGCATCAGACAGACAACCCAATTAGAATCAAGCATTTCCTGTCTCTAGGCAACCCTGGCATTGAGCATGACCTGAACCGGCCAATTACAATTTATCTCCCTGTCCCACTGACACTTTGATGTCCAAGAAATATAATGACTTCCTCTGAAAGACATTTACCTAAAAACCTCAGCATTTCAAGACCATTAGTTAGCATGTTTTGAAAGAAAATAACTGTCTTGTGTTACATTGTTGGATTACGATGAATAGAAGACTCCTAAGCAGGTTTCTGATCCCAAAACTATTTTAAGAGTCTTATTTAACGAAAGCCCGGCCAAGCAATAGGCAATGATATTTGGGACTTAATCTTTTAAAGCAAAAACATTTGAATCTGTTTTGAGATCTAAAACAGGGATAACTCCGAAATTCTTGTGTCAAATAATTCATTATGCTTTAAACCTTGGTAGAAGTCTAAATGTGAGGAACCTGCCATCGGTTTCCCTGGGAGAGATATATAGTAAAAGACCGACTCTTGAGTGTGAAATCAGCGAGACTGAATGATGTATGAGTGTATGTATGATTGCTCACAGCATTTTCCAGGGAAATGGAGAAAAAGAGTGAGTGAGACCAGGGAAGGCCAGAATATAGGTTAAGGGGTGGTTATCTAGGGACAAACCAAAAAGACTCCACATAAGAACACAATGTATTTCATGTATAAAGGTGGGGGTGGGGTAAGGATTCGGATGGAGTGGTGGCTGGGCTGTTTAAACTGCACACAAAAACTAGATTGAAGTTGATGTGCAACTTGGTTCTGAGCACCATTAAAAAAAAGAATAATTTTCAATGAGATGCGAGACAAATAGACAAAATGAAATGAGAGACTGCACATTGTTTTATGTGAGTGCCCTAACTACTAAAAATGATCCAATAGGGGGCGATATGGAGGTGTTCCCCAACAGTAGTAAGCTTTTCTGTGCTGTTGACACCACATCAGTATCATCAGTGATAAGATGAAATAGCTGCTAAAACACAGATATGAGTGTTTAACACAAACCTATTCACCACACCAGTGAGCTGCATTGAAAAGCAACAGAAATCCATTCTAAAAAGGAACAGACCAACATCTCTGACATAAACCTCTTTATAAAGATACAACAAACATGTTCTCAGAACATTGCCTAACATTCTGTAAATGTTTTCTTTTATCAGCTTATCAAAACGTATCTTGCAGTAATGTTTTTGATGTTATATATTTGTTGATTAAAAATGTTACTCAAAAGTTAATTTCCAGATTTCTTTAAGTAAAACTTAATTTAAGCTAGACCTGACTGACACAGCCAATGATGTCAACATACTGCTGTCTACAGAGTTTGCTGGTTACCAACAAAACATTTTATAGAAAACATTTACTTGTGTGTTAAGGGTTCTGCTCAGACACATATGCACACATACAGCACTACAATTACTCTACAGTTAAAATGACAGGAATGAATGCATGCAGAACATCCTCTCAAAGACACAAAAACAGGGATTTAAAGAAAAGGCTGGCTTAGAGACCTTGAACTAAGCGAGCATGTTTGTATGTGAGAGAGCCATATGTATTTGTGTGACAGAGATAAATGAGCTTTAGAAAGAGATGCAACGCCTCAGCTGCACCCAACCCTCCAACACTGATCAGTAGATTGATTTGAGTGACTAGAAGAGCGAATGTATGTCAGTCAACAGCCTCTTTCCTAATGCAGAGCTGTGAAGAAGCTGCACAAACCGAGATACTCACAGGACCAGAGACGAACTTCTTTGTCTGACTTGTTTAAATGTAGCGATGGCCACGTTATGCACAGATATGCAGCTGTGCGCACACTTCAGTGTTTACCCCGCAGTCGCAGCTGGATCAGCAGACTATTGTGTAACTGCTTCCCTGACAAGTATCCACTTTAACAAACATAATGTAGCATAGATTGGCAGTTTACATCAATAACTCTTGTTAGGAACAGAATAACGCTGATGAGGAGAGATTGGATCTTTCATCTATTTAGTTCTGATTAAAATGCAGAATCAAGATACCTACAAGTACACACCCACACATACACCGAGTGCTGCCGGCTCTGGTGTGAAACGCTGTTCCTGGGATGGTGACAGACCTACTCGCCTTCATTTAGCAAGGACACAATTACAAGGGCAGCAGGTAAATACACCAGCCTGCTCTAAATATAGAGACTGCACTCCTGCCCTTCATCCACAAGAGAGATAGAAGGAGAGAGAGTGAGAGAGGGTGAGGCAGGAATAGATGGTGGATATATGGACTTACAGCGAATGAGAAAGATTGTGAAGAAAACAGCAGTTTGGTGCTGAAGGTCTGTGACAGTGACCTCTTTAAATGAATGACAACAATTATTGGCTTTTGCTAGCAGTTCTTTGCATGAGGCAAATGTACAGGTTTTGTTGTTTTTTGTTATAGGGGTGGCTGAATGCTCTGCAGTCTAGGAAAATAAACTTGTGTAATACATTAAAACAATCAGCCACAGACTTTGTTACAGTATCACTTCAGCAGTAACTGTTAAAACAGTAAAGTGTCCCACTGCCATTCTAGTCCTCTATCAGTCTTGGAAGTCTTGAAAGACCTCTTGTCCAATTACATAATACACAGTTAACAGAGAACATAACAGGTAAAAGAACATAACAATGTGTCAGACTTGCATCTGAGTCCTTTGCAGTCTCCATCTCAATGAGCCTCATCATCTGTCTCTTCATCTCTCCGTGTTTGTGTGCAATATATAGTTCTCTGCAGGCCCTAAAAGGATGAGACAATGATGTCATCTTGGTATTCAAACTCAAGGAGAATAAAAGAAAGAGAGAAAAGGATAAAAAGAAACCAATTCGTTAGATGAAACATTTCTTTTGTGTGTGTGTGTGTGTGTGTGTGTGTGCGTGCAGGCTCTCTTCTGGGACAAAACGCTCTGTCAATCCAGCCAGCCAGACTTTCTAATTATAGGCTACAGACATGAGGTGGAAATCTTATTAAAAGTAAAGATTGAAATTCCTATTGCATAATAAAACCTCCAATTTCGATCATGACCAGCACTTATTTGCAAGCTCACTGAACATTACATGGCAAAGATGCTCATAAAGTGATATCTGTATTTGATAGCTTTGTATGTGTGTGAAATAAATGTGAATTAGGTCTTAAGAATATTAACACCCACTCCAGAGGTGGTGCGAGTTAAAAGTCTTTTGCTCCTAAATATTTGAACACACAAATTCTGAATCAAATGGAATTCCAAATTGCCCATATTAACAATTAACAGACAGTCAAAATGTTTAGCTGACTCTCTCTTTCTCTGTCCCTCTCTCTCTGTTCTGTGTGAATGTTGTTAAACCTAAATACTCATAGACATCACAGCTTGTAAAAAATTTGAAAAACATGTAATAATTTGTCTGTACAACATGTGTGATTGTGTCACTGAGCAGAATAAGATGTGTCAGTGGCCGGAACAGTGCAGGTACAGAGATCACAGAACTGACGCAGGTGTTGGCATTCTCAAAAATACCACACATCCTGCTTTCCCTGACTTCAGCCTGTTCCCTCCCTCACCACATGCTCATTCTAGCCAGCAAGTTTTCAGACACACATACTGCCTCAGACTTATAAACACGCAATTTTATTTTAGACATAGTGCTATAGTTGACAGGATTGTGTTGTGGTGACTTCTGTGTTCCTGTGGTGTCTGGGCTGCAGTGATGTCTGTGTTCCTGTGGTGCCCGTGTTACTGTTTTACCTGTGCTTCTGTGATGTCTGTGCTGCAGAGGTGTCTGTGCTGACATCTCAGCATGCTGTTGCAGCTTAAAGACTTTTAGAGTGTGCTAGGGTCAGGACAGAAGGAGAGGCTTGTAAGGAAACAAGGTACAGAGACACAAATAAGTAAAAAAATAAAACTATATCAAACTCTTATATTTAAGAAAAAGTAAGATATTGATAGGAAAAAAGCCAAAAATATGGGCAAATCTTACATCATACAAATGTTACCAGTTGTTACCAGTATCAACGATAAAACCAGAATGTTACTGCAAAATGAGAAACACTTATACCTGCAATTATTTTATCTCTGTTCTGTTCCTTTTCAAAAATCATTTTCTAAACTGTTCCATTTATCCATACCACCTCTTTTAATACCAGTTCAAAATGTGAGAGATCTCTGGCCAATCAGGAGCTCCTCCTCTTTGCTCTGCTTTAATCTCAATTTGATGTGATTTCTAAGCAGTCGTCTCTAATACGAAGGCACCTGACAGAATTACAGGACTGCTGCTCACAGACTCACTAGATTCACTTTCTTGTGGCTTTCTAAACACTGTTTGCTGGGGCACAGTGAGGCTGTGAAGTTTACTGAAGATTAGTTACCCAGTCTTCAGCTTTTATATGAAGCTTTGAACGCAGGAAGTGCATGCAAACTGCTCTCCAATTAATTAAACTTTGGTCAATCTAAAGGGATGCAGCATCACACATCTTCATCCAAAAGAAGCTCTACATTCTTTTACATGTGAATAGGACTTAAAAAGTCTTAGTAAATTGTGCTAAAAGTAACAAACGCCAGTACTATTTAAAATATAGACCATATGAGTATTATTTAGGCCAATTATGATGTTGGTATCCGAATACAAAGAGCATCTTTTGGATTTTTTAAAAGTGTACTTTGGTTTACATTTTTCATTTATGCTCATTTTAATGTGATTAAATTATCAAGGGGACAATCAGTCTGATAATTAAACTGTTGATGTGCTATTATATACACAGTCCAAATTTTACATGCATCCTAATGTGAGGCTAATTTAATGTTACTTTTCCAGGTTTGCAGCGACAGTAAATTAATAAAGAGCTAAACAGAAAGGCTGAATAATGACTGAATAAAGAACACCGTTTAGTATTGAGGGAACTATGTTAGTTCTGGATAACAGACTAGTAAGAAGCAATAATATCTGCCTATATATATAGTCTGACAGCTTTATGCATTATCCATTCATTCATTATACATTCATATTTTTATCATTGCTCTGTTCAGCTTAAAAATGGAGACATAAAACACAGGAAGATATAGAGATACTGGAGGACAGAGAAAGAGAGACAGCGAGCCATAAATGACGTCACCCTTTGGTCTTACCGCAGATCCACTCCAGAGAGACTCTAATTCACACATCTGAAAATAAGATTGATTGAGTCATTATGTTCTCTGAGCCTTAAATCTTATAGATAAAGGTGGGCAGAAATGCAGAGTCACTCATTGTATCTCACTTTCATACTCATTATATGATCATGCCAAATTATTATAATAATTCAGTCAACACATTCAGTCGAGAACAAGCCCTGCCAGCACTGATATTCCTGAACTGAAACATCTCATTTGCGTAGCAGTCAGCTGCTTAGTCATGTAATATTACATATTTACCATTGAAAAATACTCACCCTTTATTATGCACACTCTTTCCAACCGAAGCTTTCATTGCTGTCTCCACCAATTACATTACAGAAATTGATGAGAGAAGAGAGGGGCCAAACCCTTAATTAATTTTGCTGTGCAAGGAAGTGCATCTCTGTCTGTTTACCTTTGATCCGGTTTCCTGACAGTTAAAAAGTGTTTTGTGCTAAATCAGGTAAAGTTATTTGTTTAGTCCGAATGCAAGCAGATCAACATAGAAACAAAACATGCTGCTTTTCTGAAAGGTTATCAGATGTGTTAGCCTGACAAATCTTTGGACAGATTGATCATAGCCACAGGCTTCGGCTCTTCTCAGTTTGGAAAGGCCAAAAGAATTTGCATCCTCCAGACATAATCACCATTTTGGCAAGACTACATGAAGAACAAATGAAGTTTCCAGATGATTTACACCTTCATCACAACAGCCTAATCTTTATCTGAACTCGGATCAATCTGCATTTGCAAATTTGGGAGCATTAGGACATACTTGTGTCTGTGATACAACCGGCATTAGATTTCATTGTAAAAAGAATGTCTCTGATTTCACGCACATGACAAATGTAAGTGTTATGTTAGGAATTTATATGCCCGAAGCCATTGATCCCTTCATAAACAAGTAGAACATTTTTTTTCCTGTCTGGTTTGTGTAATTAATTGTTAAATAATCTTCTGCTGTGGTTTTAATATCATTGTTTAGAAGACAAGACAGCATTTTCAATTATTTTAAGCAGGTTGCACTTCTAATTCCCAACATCTGAACCTCCTGAGCAAAGCTCACAGAAGATCTGGAGAAGCTCACCTTCCAAACTGTACCCCTCCAAACTGTACCCAAACTGAAGAATAATGAATTGCTACAACCTTAAAGACCATAAGACTCCAAGGAAACGTTTGTAGCTTTGGCTGGACTGCTTTAGCTATTGCACTGGGCTCAAACTGTTTATACTATTTCTCTATATATCTTCATAGGTTCAACCAGATTGTCTGTCCTGCAATAACAACAACTGCAGTTAAATTTCTACATGCTCAGTAACCTGTACACGACTCCATCACTGATTGTAATCCTGTGTCACTGCAACACCATATTTCTTTTGCAAAACCTGGAATGACACCCACTAATTTATGCAGTAGTGCAGCACACTTTGAAAAACCCTCTACAAATCATAAGCTAAATTTTAATAGAAGCTGGGTTAAGGTTACAAGACAGCCCCACTCTCTTCCAATTAGGATCTGTAGCCACAGAAATAAAGTAAATTTTATGAATCACAAATTTACAAAATTATATTTTAAATTTAAATTACATTTTAATTACAAAATTTTATTGTTTGTTATATTTTACATGTTTGCTAATATAAATATGACTTTTTAGCTTGGTTTAAAAAAATAAATAATTATTTCAGGTTCTTAAAGTTAGGCTACACTAAGGCTAACTTGTATGTTTCAAATATTCTCATAATATGACCTCTATAAGGTACAAATGACAGTGATTATGCTGTATCCAGCCTACCAATAAAAGCAGTTTAACTGGTGAAAACTGATGTGCGTGGCTCACAAGATCACATTCAGTGGAAGAGATTTCAGTAATCACTGCCTATTATTTGACAACGATTGTGATTGGGAAGTAGAATATGCCCTGTGATTGTAATCTGATTGGTGTTGGAGGTAAGAGAGAGGACAGTGATTGGCTTACAAACACGCCTGGCATGGCAATGGGCTGTGATAATACTATTGATGACAACATAATGAATTAAACAAGATCTCTGATGATATTTGTTCAGCTTTCTCATGGCCTACCTTATGAACAAAAGATAATAATGAGGCAAAGTAAGGCAAAAAGAAAAGAAAGAGATCAGAGAGAAAGTCACGATAGATGAACAATAAATAGATGACGTCAAGGAAGAAAAAGAAGATGGACAAATTTGTCAGGAGTCTGTCCTGACTTGCAGGCAGTGTGAGGGCCAAACAAGTGGTCAGGCCTGTTGTCTTTGTATACAATGTCCAAGTGCTACACAGCATGTTATCTCTTTGTTTAGATATGATTAATTCATTTTAGGGTGTTAAACCCTTTAAAATTGTCTCAGAGGTGAAGGCAGATCTGGAGGGAGCAAAGCACAGAAGAGCAGAGGCCTGCATCTATCTCTCAATCTGTGCCTCTCCATCCCAATCACAGGCACATTGTTCTCATCATGTTATGGAAAAGGCTTTTGACAGGGCACAGTGATGAATCACCCACGCCAGTCTTTCAGCGAGGGAAATAGAGTGAGCAAGTGAGGGAGAGAGAGAGAGAATGTGAGGGCAGCAGAGAGGAAGGAGAGCAGAGGAGGGGAGCAAAAAAAAAAACATCCACCGCACAGCATTCAATTCACCTCTGTACCTCTTTCATGTCTGGCTCTTTTCATTGGTGCCACAGTGTTTAAAAGTTGTTCTCTCCCTTTTTTTCCCTGGATCAGGCTGAGCAAATAGCAAGTGGCAGAGGCTGAAAGAGGAAGTGCTTTTACCTGGGCAGAGGTGCTGATGGCCATGAGCTCCCTGTAATGTTGGAGACACTTGGAAAAACAAACGTTAAACAGAGGCAATTCCTTTACTAATGAGGCAGCATTCTAATCGCTTTCAGAGTTAAGCTTCATTCTTGACACAGAGAGAAAACAAACAGCTTCTTACAGCATTTTTACAAAACGTTATGAAACATTACTCTTTCATGCAATTTCCTTTTTTAGCAATATTCACTTTAAACGGACTTGCTAAAAAATGGATTATGTGATATCGGAGAGCTTATTAAAAACGTCTTGCTTGTGTCTTCATTACAACATACATTAATTTGAACCACCTTAAATCTTTCAGGTTAAAAAAATGTATTCTCTGAAGTTAAACATGGCCTCACCTGACATTTCATCAGGGATGGACTGTACTGGTATAAGATGCAGGATTAACCATCAGTTCCTGCACAATTATAGAGCAGGAAGATTGCAGGAGGAGCCAGGATCAAACCATATACTTCCACCACACCTCCTCAGACCCAGACTAAACAACATGTGCTGATTGACAAGTCCTCAAGTTTGCTAGGTCTTCCCTTCTTAAGCTGCTGCCAATGAGACATCCTGGTTATTAGCAGACTAATTTTAATGTATTCGGGACTTTGAATTAAGCACAAAATGTTAAACCCATTCACTACATCGCTACAAAGATGAATGGTCTTTAATAAGACACACTGTGATGCATAGTGAACTTCTCCTTGCCAAGCGCCCCAGGTTATACTTTTTTTAACCATCTGAGTAATTATGCACTTTATTCTTGAGCCATAAAACTTAAAACTTTTGCGCAGGGTGAGTTCTGCTGTGTTGATAAATGGGCTTTGGAGTGAACAGAATGCTTAGCTGGGCTAGTTAAAGCATGCGCACTCCACATAAACAGGAAGCAAGCGTAGGGCCCTGGCTGCCACAGCTGTGGCGAAGGGTTTGCCTTGTGCTTTGTGATCAGATACATATACATATTTCATTCCTATTCAGCTCTGAGATGGATTTTGTTTGGAAAGCTAGAGCAAACAGTACAAAACAAAAAAGAGCACCGATAATGGTTGTGACTTCTGAAACTTTGCGAAACCAATGAGGTTGCTGTTTTTTTAAAAGCTTGTCTGAATCAACCTTCTGGGTGCTTTTTGTGTGAGAAAGATAGTGAGAGCATAAAGGCCAACAAGGACGATGAGAGCAGCAGGTTAAAAAGTCAGACGCACCCTTGGCTGAGCAGGTTTGAGGGACTGACACCTGGGCAAACACTGCAGAAAGACTCATCTGTCATCAACTCCAAGAGTGAGTTAGAAACTCAGCCGCTTTTGTCAAGCCACAACAAAGGAGAACATATGAATTAATTTAACACTTTACATTCAGTGGTCTCTGAGGTTGAGCTCTTTTAAAAGCCATCAGTATGGTTTGATAAACATCATAAATTCCTGTACACTATGATGAGTCAGATGTCTGTGTAGGGTCCATATCCTGTCCAAAAGTGGCAACATGCCCTTCCCTTCATTTTAAATGTTTCTGGGCGTTCTGAATTTGAGATTAAGTAAGGCATAGTAGGAGATTACTAAAACGTCTGAATCTATGACATGTTTGTGTTCTTTGTGCTTTACTCTTTTGTGACGCATACTTGGGGGTTGAGAAAAACTCTTGTGTGGCTGGGAATGCTAAGCCACTAAGGCCTAGATTCCATGGTGAGCTCAGATCTATGCAGACTGCCAGTGTCACAATTACAAAAATCTGAGTATTAGCGGACACACTAACACCCTTTAGCCTTATTCAGTCTAAATACTTTACATTGGGCCTGCTGACAAAAGAGTCATTATACGGAGACATATTCCATTAGATATTCCATTAGATATGTTATTCAATTCCAGACACACCTGCAGAATTGAAAAACAGCAAATGCATTGAAAAACCATAGACCTGTAACTATGTTTTTGTTTGCCAGTTATTCCAATCATGTGTCTGAAAAGTTTTTGCTTTCTCAAAAATCACCATTGTCAAGTTCAATCCTGTAAAACCTTGCAGCTCATCTGGTACTGTATTGCACCAACAATGCCAGAGTCATGGGTTCAGTTGTCAGAGAATGCATAGACTGATAGCATGCACACATGAAACTGCACTGTGCCTTTTGAATAAAAGTGTCTGACAGATGGATAAATGTAAACCTTCCTTAAATGACCAAGAAAGCTCTGCATTTGATATGAGCACCAATACATTGGCTGTTGATTGTGACACTGAGTTGTGAACATAAATCAGCTAAGCACATCAGAGAATGAGCTTCAGAGACATTTCCATGGCAACACATGCATTGAAACCTCAGCGACTGATTGTTTTCTGTCAAAGGCCAGCTACATGGTCGGAAAACCTTGAGAGACTACTAGACTAGCACCGTGTGAAGGCTTTCACTTTTCACCAGCTAAAATAAAACACAGAACACGAACTGCTGTGTATGTAGAAAAGAAACTCTAAGCTGTTTAAGTCAGCCAGTAATCCAGCTATGAGTGCAATGTGACATGACCACTGGGGACAATGAGGGCATGCTCATTCATTCATGATCCCACCAGGCTCATATAATCTCAATGTTAACTAAATCTGCTACCAGCAGCGCAATGGGCTTCTTAGCATTGTTAATAATATGTTTAGCGTAATCAGTGTCTTTATTACACCGTAAAGCTATAATAACAGGATTTTAAAAATTTGTGAAATCCCAAACAATTCCTCCAAATGGCTGTCATAGATTAAGACACTCTTCCACTTTTAAGAACTATATTCACCAATTGCACAGTTTCCTAAATCTGTCTACCCAAACCACATGGGAAACATAGGAAAACTACACCACCTATAGTCTTAAGTCAATTTTATAAACAGCAACAAAGTTGATGAATACATTTAAGTTAATATAAGCTAATATATCTCTTAAGGCAGGTCCAAAATCAAAAAACATCTTCATTCAAACTATACAAATCTTTCAAAGGCAACTCTGTTAAATGTAATTCTAAGTGAAGGTTCAGGAAGACTGTGTTCATCTAATCCTGTCAATCATAATACAAGGCTATATAAACAGCAGCTTCACTACCGTGACAGCTACAACATTCTAACACATTAAAACAATGTAACACATTACCATTGTGGTCAACCACTGAAAACACTTGTTAAGAAACACTGGAAAAATTGAGGGACACACATATTTCAATAATAGCTACAGAAGAACAGAAAAGAACAAGACAATTAAATATTTACATGGACTTCCAAGTAACAAAAAGTTTCCACTTAAAAGTACAACATATTTTAAGCAAAAATGATAGCAAGAATAACCGTGGTAGCAAGAACAATTACAAATTACAAAAGATGGTTTTTGGTGAATGAAATTATTTCATTGCTGAGTCATTTGGTGTAGCTTTGATATGCAGTACAAGCACAAACAGGAGAAGCTTTTAAACAGTTAGCATGAGGATTAACACCCCTCCTATGGTAAATCTCTGTACTGCATGCCTATAAATTACCTAATTTCATTACATTTGCCATTAATCCCCAGCATTTTTGGCACTCAAAATATTTTTTTCTTAATGGTTTCCATACAGATTTAAAGCTCTGCTTTGCCCTGGTAAAAGTTTAAATTTTAGGAAACCCTAAAATAATAGTGCATTACTATTACATGTATGATTAGAAGTATTGAGCATGAATCTGTTAGCCTATGCTAAGCTTTATGACTGAATGCTTCAAGGTCTTTATGACGGTATTTTTATAAAGTGGACTGTGTGTAATAAACCCATCACCAAATCATGATCTTAATTAGAGATTAATTAGAGATCAGACTGGAGATACTAATATTATTAGTATCTCTTTATTAGGGATTAGCTACATCATCACCAGTTGAGAGGACAAAGCTAGAGTTCACAGGTGATCATGATTCTGGTAGTGATGGAAAAACAAGAGTGTCAATGTGGTATTGCTGTGATGCAATATAAAAAGAGCTAATACATTTGTGACTCCCAGAGGCAACATGGCCATTAAAATCCTATTCTGGGCCAAAAAGAGATTCTATCTGGCTAAATTAGGCAATCATCTACAAAGGATCTTGGTCAAGGAGGTAATGAAAAACCCAGTTGTCACTCTGACAAGAGATGAGCTAAACCTGCCAGTGGAACCTCGTGGTACTCTGTCTATTTTATCTCTATTGCAGGGGTTCTCTGATGCCAGCTGAACCCCTCTGAACTAAATTATTTACTTTAGATACCTCATGAGATTTCAAATAATGCTCTTCCCCTTTCAATAAACATAATAAATAATAAATATAAAAACTCAATTTTCTATACAAGAGTGAAAAATTATATATTTTACAAATGACAGATTTACTTTTATTTTTATCAAATTTTGCAAATGATCTGCAGTTTTATCCATTATTACAAAATGTATTAAATGTACTTTTTTAAATCTCATTAAGTTTTGTGTAATTTTTAACATCATTAATAACTTCCAATCATTTTAGTTTTAGTAAATAAACTTGTCTTGGTGTGGGAAAAATCCTATCACACTACAGTTACATGTTTGTGTATGTCTGCGATTGCTATAAAAAACATTCAAAGGCACTTGCATTAACCATAAATATTCATTTTCTCAGTTATAGTTTTTACAGTTATGGAATGAAGCATGAGAGCTACAATTTCTAGAAGAAATGGGAATCTCTTCTAATGAAAATGGGCATCTATGATTAAGGATACTCCCATGTCTCAAACTCAAGAAAGCAGTCATAAAAGGATTGGACTTCATTCTCAAATAATAATTAACTCCCCTTTGGTCTCATAGACACAAGCAATAATTGACAACACAGATTTAAAGACCTGGAAAGACTGCTATGATAGTTGTCTTAAAGTGCTGACTGTAGAAAAGTGGGCAATTGTGCTGTAGGGGCTGTGATAATAAATCACATTATGGAAATGCAGATAGAGGCACAGAGCGACACTATGTACATTATATTTGTACATTTTATCATCATTTTAGCAGACGTGTGTCACTGCATTGTTCTCAATCTGATCTGACAGACTGCTGGTGTTTTCAGTGATACAACATTTTAGCAAAGTGCTCTAAAGAAGAAGGCATGTTTTATTCATTTCATCTTTATAACCCATGAAAATAGACAGAGAAGGAACTTCATCCCAGTCACACGTACTCACTCACTGGGTCTGACAGAGAAAACTTTTCACACGCTGCAAAGACATACATTAGACGTGTAGTCATTATTATCAACCACTCATTTGTGTTATGCAGTTCTGCAGCTCTAATGTTCTGAAAATTATGGCTCACAGAAAGACTGAAATAATCACAGTCTAACACGTATAATTAGGCGTCTCATAGCTCAGATACACACAGCATAGTACAGTCTCTTTACTGGTTTATCCCAATGTTTCAATAGTCTTTGAGAGTTTGTGCATAGATAAAAAAGACAGATTGTGGTTTAAAATATGAGCTTTAACATTATGGCAAGATACAGAAGCGTTCATCATCATTGACTATTTTATATAATCTACTTTGTTTTGATAAGAGATTATAATACTGTGCACCACTGTGGTTTACAATATTACGTCTGATTACCATAAACAATTAATAGCTTCACAAACAAAGGTAACACTCTGGCAAATGTGCATTGAATTTAAATGAGGCCAATCAGCACATACATTCACCCAGAGCAGAAATGTACTCTATACAGTAGCTCTGGGCCACTGACCACCATTAATATTTCAACAGGCCCCAACCCTGACACATAATTATTTCATGTGACACTGAACATAAGCTGCTGTGAAGATGGAGGTTAGACATGTTAGAAAAACTGCATTCTTTTGTTCACAAGGATAAAAGGAATATAATAGTACAAGCCTGTGAAAAGATTGCTGGGAATACAACATTTTTTCTACACATTTCCAATGTGACACACCTAGTTTAGAGATGCATGTTCACCTACAGTTAATGCATGACTCATGAATACAGGCACTTTCATGAGAAGCATGTGGTATAATGTGGTACATCCATTAAATATGAATATTACTATATTATTAATATTATTCTATGGTCATAATCTAATGAAAGCAATGTTTGAATTAAACAGTACCTGTGAGGTACCTGACGATTCTGAAAAAAATCTAGCTGAACGCTGTAAATGTGACTGAAGAAGCAAATGTAAACATACTACAGAGATTTTTTTTGGTTTTTAGCATTTTTCACATTTGCTGTGGGGGTTAGGAGATGTGCAAGGGTCCAGCCATGTAATTACTGCTGGAAACATCTTTGTCAAAGTATCACTTTGTAACATCAACTGTAATTTTAATGAATGAGAACGATTAAAATGAATGACGCAACAGAAGCAGTGTTCACTGTCAAAGGATTGGGTGACAGTGCTTGGCCGATGTATACAGCTCTCAACAATTACAGTAGAATAATAGGAAGGATCAAAAACGTTAGAAGAGAAACCGTGTTCTGTTTGGCCAACAGTTGTATTGGAATGACAAGGATGAGAAAGGATTTGTGGAAATAGGGGAGTGAGAGGTGGGAGGTGGGAGGGGGGGCAAGGTAGACAAAAAACAGCACAAAAACTTTTCAATAACTCTGCAGAGTGTTGAGGCCTCAGACCTGCCTGTCTGTTGCCCCGGGTGCGTGTGAAATGCTTCCAGGGAACAAAGTAAGCCATGGGCGCATCCCAAAGGCCTTTGTGGCTAAAGCCTAGTGAAGAGGCTCTTCACAGCGCCAGCAAACACAGTCTACAGCCTCTCAGCACAATTCTGCAGATCCTCCCATTGTGTCCCAACACACATTACACACTCGAGAGGGAAAGAGGAGAAACAAGGCAAAACTAATGAAAAGCTTTGAGTGGATGCTCTTCTCTGAGCACACCCACTCTCCACAGCCCAAGGACGGCCCCAGACACACACACACACCTCGTTTCCAGTCCATAATTGGTATCAAAAAACCTGTTTGCTGTTGTTTCTGCACATCCTGCTGCAAGTGATGATTTTTTAGCAGTTACCTATAATTGCATGTCTTACTGTTATCAGCATGCAGTATGCATAAGGCGCTGTCAAACCACACAAACTATTTCAGTTCAACAGTAGTGTTGTGGGTTCTTAAATTTATTAAGGTATACATTTTTCAAAATTCAAATTTAAGTCGCTTTGGATAAAAGCATCTGCCAAATGAATAAACATAAATGTATATATGTGTGGGGAAACAACGGTTTACAACTTTCAACAACATATGAAAGACAAATTTTACGGAACATGCCAATGTTAAATTGATATCTAAATTGATATCTCTCCATCCCTCCTTGAAAAGCTGAGTTTATCCAGTGGTTAAGGGCTGACAAGCTACACAAAAGACTGCATAATTTGTTTACAGTAAATGTTGTGCACTGCAGGGTGTATTTACAAACAAAAAATATGCTAATTTTTAAGGACATTTTAATGCATGTATACATACATTTACACATTTTTATCCAAAGCTAGTACATTCCAGTTATACAACTTTTCAGTACACGTGCTCTCTCGGAATCAAACCCACAACCTTTGCACTACTAACACAATGCTCTACCAATTGAGCTAACTAAGAACTAAAATTGGTGCTTTACATTAATAGGTGTCCACCTCTAGTTTCATTAAAAGAGACACTGTGGTACAATAACTGGATATTTTAAATACCTTTAACATGGCAAATGTTACTAAACATCACTAGTTAAGGCTGTGCTGCAATATCAAGTAAACTGAAAGTGAAATGAGGATATATAAGGTAGAGTCTCGAAAATTCTCTTGACCAAAAGATCATTTGCTTAAACCAAGAGAGATGGTGGGCAGAAAAGCCTGTATTTATTTTAAAATGAATAATTGATGCATTATATAAAATGAAGGAAGGTCAGCGAGCCCTGCACAGCAGAGGGAGGCAGACATGTGGTCCTGAGTGCATTTTACTGTATTTCATAGAGAAAAGATACATTCTCTAAAAATAGGAGGGATGGAGAACTGGATGGGGGTTTAGGGGACTCTGAGGTAACGCAGGCTTGCTATTCTATGCAGCTCAGCAGTGTTAATTTAGAGACAGACACCATCATGGAGAGAGAGCAAGCGAGTGAGAGAGAGAGAGAGAGAGAGAGATGCTGAGTAACTTCCTAGGGCTACAGATACCATATGGTAACTCCATTGTTAAAGACTTTAGACTTCATTGTTAAATGTAAAACACTGAGACTCCAATAACTAATAAGTCATTATATCAGAAGTTTGATATAAAAATATGTTCTGAAACAATGACAATACAGAACATTTAAAGACTGTTAACAAGTATTGAATATGGTTTTAAAAATGTCCATACGTATTTGTAGTTTCTGTTCTATTCATGCTCAGTCTCTTAAGAATGCAACCCAGCATATGGCTGTGTGTCTCTGTGTATATCCACACATATCTCTGTAACCACATGACATTTGTACTCAGCTATCTCAAGCATGTCTCACCACCTCTCTATGTTGGGTCTTGTCACATATAGACTGTAGAAGCTTGTAAAAATATTCCCAGACTGCTAAAGGAAAACAACTTGAACTTCCTACTTAGGGAACATCCTCAGTACATGTTGAGGACAAATCTTTTTTTTTCTCTCTTGACAGTCAACTTACAGAAGACATGCGAACACTATTTACCATTCACAAAGATGACACCACAATGTTAAGACAAAATACAATATGGGACTTTTGTAAACTGCACATATTTGCCAAGTATCTGTGTATGTTTAAGAAATTTACTATTTAAACATATTATGAAAGTAAATATAAAATTATACAATATAATTTATTATCAGGAAAATATGCTCTATCAAGTTTCATAAGTAATGAAAAACTTCCAGCAAACATTGTAACACATTTATATGTTTCAGTTTGTGGTGGAAGGGAATTCCTGTCTGGTGATGTTTAGCAGTTTCCGACAACCTTTGTAGCAATGTGGGTAACATGAGACTAAAGTTACTCAATGTCATAGTATCACAATACAACAACTTTTCTATAACAAAACGCAAAGTCACGGGGATTCATGCGCAAACTGATCTTTGGAATATTATGGGAAATGTTCTCTTAATACGCCTAGAAGATGATAATCTCACAAATAAAATACTTGTTTATAATACTTAATATGCAGCAGCAGACCAGCTGTGTCCTCAAACTGAAAGACACATTGTTCCCCTCCTGAGAACTGATGCAAACAAAACAGCCTCATCTTGGTCCCCTTATACTTAGACCATGGAGAAACTGTCCATATGGCCAAAACACAGTTTTAAAAGTTTTAAACACAGTTTTAACAGTTTTAATGCTTGTTTATAAAGTATAAGTGTAATTCTGAGACACCAAATCAAGTGTCATTTGATTCGCATTTGCGTGAAGTATTATTGTTGTGCACACTCTACAACATAATTCTCTATGATATACACTATGATTCTAATACCACGGAAATATCATCATCTTGCAATTTAGTCAATTTAAAGGATTTGTAAAAGTTCTGTCATCATTTACTCACCCTCATGTTGTCTCAAACCTGTCTGAGATGATTTTATGAGCTTTATCTGGATGGATGGGATAAATTAAAAAACAATTAAGTACATTATGACTCACTTTAATGCTTAATTATCCATGTACTCCAAATCAAGAAAGTTGACATTTAATCAATTTCACATAAATGAACAGTTCTCTGTTGTGTATGGCTCTGCACTTTTACATGTAGCGTAAATGATACTAATGATGTCATGAGATGCCATGGCGCCTATTTATTAAATTGTCTCCAGGGCCCTTTTATTAAACATACACATTTTCTCAGGTTATGTATGCGGCATGAAAAAAAAGATTTAACTTCCTGTATTCATATTAAAGAATATTTAGACAGATTAGATGCTTTAATTTATAAAAGAGTGTCTGGGCAGTACATCTGCATATGAAACAGCCTCAACAGGTGTAGTGATTTACTCTCAAAAGCTATATGATTATGACTTTTAATAATATGATGCCAGGGTTTCATTTACTTTTCTCTCCCCTAAATATTAAGAGCTTGTCTTTTAAATGAAGCGGCCCTCTTTGGGTTTTGAAACACTGATACTGCTTTTACAGAAAATTGCACCTTTACTTATAAAAAAATTACAGTGCTCAGTGTGTATTTAAAGAAGACTGCATAGAGTTTGGAAAGCAATCTCAAGACCACATAAAACAACTTAGAAACTGACTTCAAAGGAGCAATGGAAGAGCAGCAAATGCAAGCTCTAACTGCAAAAACAATAATTTAATCACATCATTATAAATATTAAGCAAAATTCGGATTTCTCTCATCATCTTTAAAGTGGTTTTTTATGATGTTTACTTCATGTAATAAGGGGTTAGGATGATTGAGGTGTCATGTGGGTGGAACCCTTTAGCTTCCCCCCAAAAATAACATGATGCGTCCGTTTATCTCTAAACCACCTGCAGACGCTGATCGCTCACACTGCCTGCAGCAGACGCTAGTGTGGGTTCATCTACAAGCTGCTAATTAAACCTTCATTTAATAAACTCCAATCTTTGAAATTGTGCCAGCTAACTTAAATTCATATGCACAGGTTCAAAACTCAAGCCATAATCATAAAAGCACATCTATGGAAATATATTTGTGTCTTATATGTCACAGGGTACATAGCAGTTTAATGAAGAGTTATGAGTGTGGATGACATTGTCAGTTAAAAAGATGTTTGTTTTTGGGAAGCATTACATTTATTATGTCTGTTTACATTTATCATCTGATTTAAAGTTGTGTTTGTTTAAGCCCCATTGAATAAAAAAAGAATAAAATACAATCCACACACAATGAGAATACCTTATTTTGTAGGCTAACAGGTCACATAAAAATCAGAGATGAGATCTCTTTAATAACTTATTTTGCTAGACAGCAATTCAACTGAAAGTTTCAAATGGAAACCGTTGCATAAGTCTCCCGTGTCTGTGATTTTCCTGTTCTTTTCCTCAAAAAAATATCTCAGACGTCTTCATGAGAATTTAAGAGGAGCTATGAAAGCGCAACATCAGAGAAACAAAATTTTCTTTAGGGATTTAAGCAGATAAGTCATGTTCATTTTTCAACTGTCAACTGAACGTGTTAATTTTAAGTGGATGTTCACATTTTAATGTTCAGACAGTAGAGGCTGGGCTTTATCCTCAGAACACAACAAGAAGTTAAACATATCCAACCGAGTAACCAGTATCACAAACTCATATATTCAGCCCCATGAAGCACAGAATTACACACACAAAATAGTTTGAGAAGGCCCATAATGTGCTCTTGGGAATGGAAAAAAAGGACGAGCTTAATCTATCCTGTGTAAACCAGGGAAATTCCTATTGTTGGCAGACAGGCCTCAGTCCTCAGGCATTTAATGTGCATGTCTTGGCTGCACACAACTGCCTGAAGAACACAGACAAAATACACAAGCTTAGAAAAGGTAGAAAGAAAAACAATCTGACGGCTTGAAATTGTAAACCATGATAGGGAAGCTGAAGCGGAGGGAGTCCTGTTGTGAAGGACCTGCTTTTTATGATCACAGCAGAGGAAAACAAGAGGGCTTCATATACAAATATACAGACAGAAGAATACAGAGAGACGTTCACTGCATTACAGCGCTAGTGAGGACTTTGAAACGGCTAGCGCTCTTGTGTGCTTTAGACAAACCAGGCAAGTCTAGACTCATGACTGTAAGCATTTAATAAATCTTGCTCTGAGGGAGAAAAGGCCTTCAGAGATTGATGAACTGCTGACAGCTTTATGGCAAAATTACTATTGTTGCACAGGGGGCCACTCATCATTAGTAAAATCAATAATAAGGTATGATCATTTCTTTTCGACCTCACTTCTCTAGCTACCTTTTTTCCTGCCTTTAATTTGTCGCTAGTCTGTCAGCGTATCTCTTATAATGACATGCTGTACATCAGATTGAACAATTGCTGTATGTTTGTTTCAGACGTTTGTATACCGCTTGTGCAATATTGCTTTGATCTTCAGTCACAAATCCGATGGCAAAACAATTTAGAATAATGACTCGGTAACTAGAGTGCCTGATGCATGAGGACAGGCAAATTAATTTAAAATGATCTCATTCAATTTTGGTGCATGCACTGGGTGGTCTGTCCAGAATCTAATGTGCGCTTCCTTAAATGTCTTTGGACAATGTTCAAAACAACTGAATAAAAGGTTAAGACAATAGCTCATACTTTGACTGGCTCTGACAAGCTGCCCATAGGGATCATTTCAATTAAAATGTCAGCATGATAATTTAGCACTAGATTTGTTGAGCAGAGCTATTAACATCTATCTACAGGTGTCACTATATGTGATGTGAGAAGTACTTGATTGCTAATTTTGCAGAAACATTATAATATATTAAAAGATATTATATGACTAGCGAAACCTATGATTCGGATGTGCCATTGTTCATCCCTTGAGGCTGTAAAATCATTAATCATCACATAAAGCTCAAACAGTCATGAAACTAAACTGACATATTTTAAGAACCTATAAATCTTTCATCTGATTTTCTGAACTAAATACTAAGATTTCTATTTACAACAATTTAACAATTAACCGAAATGCTCCTCCCTGAGCGGGACACACTTGTTCCTCTGGATTGACAGCTCCTCTGGTTCTCAGTGAATAGACAATGAGACTGTAGATAGCTAACATAATCTGCACAGGACATGCATCTGCAGAGATTGGCTTAAAGTGGGCACAGATGCTCAAAGCTGGAATCCTTTGCAATTACAATTATGTGCTTTATGTCTTCAGTGGGAGTGCAGAGGAAAAGACTTTACCGTTTCCTTGATGCACGCGTTCACACACACACATTCTGTCCTCTATTCTCATTCAGCTAATGACAGTTCACCCTTAATGGGAATTCAGTTTCTGATGAGTTCTGATGAGAAGCTGGTCAAAGGGAGATCCCAGACCTACAGCTCGACAGAAAGACAACTAAAGAGACAATTCTGGACAGAAGGACACCACAAAGCGTCCCCTCATTAGCCATGTCCAAACACTCGAAGACAGGAACAGCTGTCATTCAGAGAGCAGAGAGAGAGAGACGTGTGTCAAGAGAGGTCAAACAGACGAAAGTTCAGTGAGCTTCCTTTCACACATATAACAGCAGTAGACTGAAATACAGCTGAGGGATGTAAACCAAAATACCAACGCTGTATATATTTCCACTACATGCTGTAGTCTGAGGTGAGACCCCATCACACATAAAGTTTGTGACTGAAGTACAAATATATGTTAGTTTTTGCCTTGAGGTAAATGCGCTCAATGTTTTGATCCTCTGTCAGCGTTAGTTATTGGTGGACTAAATCCATTTCACAGCAAGAGTAAAAGCCTTCCTATGTTTATTGTACAACTCGTATAGGATCCATAAGACCTTTATCACTTTCATAGTGAGCGCAAGAGATGTAATATACTGGTATTGCAGCCATGCAGAGAGACATTTCGCTCTTTGCTGTTGCGGGTTACAGTCTGAGATGAAACACGAAGGCTAGAGGCAGGTCAATTTCTGCAGAGCACTGAGCTGATGGACAGAACCAATTTCAGCTTCCAAGACCTCCAGACTGATTATATAGCTGAAAAGGTGGTGTGAGGTTGTCTAGACAGAGGCAACCAATGAAATACCAGTGTTAGTAAGTCGGTCTATGTAGGAAGTTCTATCCAATTATTTCTCAAAGTAGTAAGAAGTAAATGAGAAAAGTTTTCTTCTTCCCTGAGGGGTGAGACATTTCTATACTTCCACAAAATAACTATTTCACACTTCATGGCTCTGCAGAGTAAGTTGGTATTAGATGTGGCAAAAAACATTTTCTCATTAACACATGAAACTTCATTTCAATAAAAAAAATCCTGTGTCATCTGGGCATAATTAAATACTAATAATCACAGACCCTCTAAGCTAAAAATATTCAGAAAAGGCCCAGCGCTATATTCCACTGTGAAATGTTCCTTTTTATCAGGAATTATGAGGGATGAAAATACAAAATGAGCATGACATCAGACACATAGCTTTAAAGAATTGCTCATAGATGTTTACCAATGTTAACAATGTTATTTGTTAGAACAATTATGAAAGGTACTTGTATTTGTAGGTTCCTATAAGAGCTATTTGGTTTTTAAAAAAGTTGTCTAATTTTTTAAAAAACATTCTTTCACAAAAAACATTAGTAGAACATTTTTAAAAGAATCAATCATATACATCAAAGATGTTAGTAGTAGTAGTAGCTTTAAAAATGTTACAGAATTAAAGTTTGAATAACCTTCTTATAACCAAGCAGCAATTTTAATGCATCAAAAAGGTGTGTCTTGAATGTTCCTGGAGTTTTTAAATTAACATTTTTAACTTTTTTGTTGTGTTATGCAAACATTACAGAAGCGTTCTTACAACCTAAAATTGTTAGCTGAGATCTCATCTAAACCTGTATAAACATGCTCTTATCACAGATTACTGTGGCAGATGTGAACTGTGTTTGATCTTTGCATGTATACAGTACATGTGTATGTGCATGCAAATTCCAGTGTATCGTCCACACATTCCTTTCACATGTAAGACTATCAAAGGAGGAATCAAATGACCTCAACTTCAGGTCACTCCTGTGTGTTTTCAGCTCTGACTGTTAGTAACTCCATCTTCCTTCTCAAAGAGGTGTGTCTATTTACTAAACGGCCCAAACGCAACCCTCACCCCGGCTGGCCTGCTACAAAGCTCCAGTAAAATGCTGAAAGATGAAAGCGAGACTGAAGCTGTCACTCACCCCATCCGAGCTACAGGCGTCGCCACATTCTCATCAACTGTCACTCAAACAGGTGTGCAAAAGAGAGACAAAGAGATACAGAGTGAGAAAGGAATAAACAGGTCAGAGTGTAGACAAAGCTGGTCTGGCATGGGGCGATTTAATGGTTTTATAAGTTTGTGTGTGTGTGTGTGTTTGTGAGATGTTCGTCATGTGCTTTGATATGCATCCTCATACTGAATGTATGTGTCAAGGTGATGAGCAGGAACTTGTTGGCCCCTTGATGGCTTGTTTATTAATCACGAGGCGTGTGGGATAAGTCTCTCATCACCCTAACAGGTATAATTAAGCATTAAAGGGCACGCAAAGCTTGATGTGTCTGAGTCTGTTTTTTTTTGGGTTTCATCCTTACCTCATCCTCTCCTTTTGATGTAAAACCAGCATGAGAGGGGTTTTGCAATGGAGAATGTTTTTGCTTTTTCATCTCATGTTCTCATACTGACCAAAGTCCAGCTTAACATAAAGGGACTACTGTAAATATACCATGACATTGACTTGTATAGTATAGTATAGTACAGTATGTATAGTAGACTAAGAAGACTCCTAAAGACTAGTAGACTACAAAAATTTAGATACTAATTATTTGTGTGTCAGTTTGTCAACAGAAAGCGAGACAGACTGCAAGAGTCAATAAATGCCATAATAGGCCCACCTTAATTATACATGCTAAATAATAGTAAATTAAAATAATGAAAAATGAGGTTCATGGCCAGAAAGAAAAATTGCCTTACATTTACTCACCATTGGGACATTTATACCACTGTATTGTAATATCACATCTTTTGGTATTTTATCATGGTACTAGGGCAGTAGAGATTCCTTGTGATTCTTCAACAGTAGCAAATGCACAAGTTCTCCAGACACAACAGGCCCACAAAGCTTTTTCACACATAGAAAAGTTGTCTAAACAGAATCTCCTCTACTTCCATCCATCCATCCTTCCTATATTGATTCACATTGCTGGATGAGACATGTGGAGAGTGGGACATCAGAGAAAAATGTAAACACACCACTTGCCTCTGCCCTTGATCTTCCATTTCCCTTCTCTGACACGTGGATGGGTCTACTGGTTCAACACTGTAATGTGAGACAAAACTATCAGCCAATCAAAACTGTCAAGGCCCAAGGCATTTTCTCCCCCCTCCACCAATCTTGTTCGACACTTGAATGAAACAGACAGACAGGTACAGCAGTACAGCAGAATGCTCTATAAGTAAACAACACAATTTTAAAGCTACAGTTTATGTATTATGGTCTCTAGTCTCTGTTTAAAACATAACATTGCATAATATTGGCGCACAGTCCTGCACAGTTTAGCTCTAACCACATTTATTAATACCTAAACAATCAAAAATCAAGGCCTTCAGGAATAGTTCAAAATTACAGACAGATGGGTTGCAACAAAAGTCTGCAGAACTGTAGCCCTGTAGGAGAGTTTAACACCTCTGCTCTGAAACAACAGAAAACACCAGACCTTTCACACCTTGGCAGGATTTTGAAGAAAGACGAGCAAGCCATTGTAGAGTTCATCCCTCAGAGCACTGAAAGCCTGGGGCGAGAAGAACAACTAAAGACATAGCTGTGATTTAAGACATATGGAACATTTTTAATTTTCTTTTTTCTTACCCTTGTTCATGCTGTTGAACAGATACAGCTGACGGGTGTAAAGTGATGAGAGACGCACCTGTTTACCTCAGCACATATGGCAGGGTCAGGCTGGCAGCCAAGGGGCTGTCACCTCCTAAGCCTATCAACCCGTCATTACGAAAAAAGTGCCATTTGAACATGCCCCAAAGTGTGGACATGTGCACCATTTTCAGAAAAGCACTTACTGAAAGGTCTGGGTGCAATAGTTCATAACCCCTTGACCGCGTCATAACATTTCAATGTGATTTGTCAAGTCATTTATTTCTGATCAGAGATGAACGTGTCAATAAAGCCTTTAGATGATCTTAGAATGAGTTACAGCTCAGTAATACTTTTCATAGACACTTGGATTCCAAAACAACATTTTTGTATTAATACAGTACCTAACAAAATGTGTAGAAGCAAAGATTTTTGGCTGAGAATTAAGAAGATCTGTGGCTAAAGATTGTTGGTGCCTGAAACCTGTTGCTTTTAACTAATTATAATAGCAGACTATAATCTTAAAATGTTCACTTCATCAGTGCAGCGATGTTTATTGTATTAATATTGTTTGTATTTTTCAGGTTAAAACACATCCATCTTTTATTTACAATGATGAAAAATGTCACACCATGTCACTTTAATTATAAAATAATCTATCATCAGGCTAATAATTGTTGTAGTGCTGAGGATCAGTGACAGATGGTCATTTTTCACATTTCTACAGATGAATTGTGACTGTGCATTACAGCAGATGATAAGTATGCCATACGGATTCCAGAATTTTTACTCCTAATATGACATTATGTTTTGGCTGACATATTACTTTCATCTCTAGTGTGAAGCTTCCCATCTCTTTAGTGTGAATGTACATCACTGCAATTCAAGGCAAGACGTTTTGTTTTCTCAACATTAACGATCTGCAACAGAGCATATCAAACTTTCTGACTTCTCCCTGTCACAGCCTTTGTCAAACAAATGCTTCAGATGTTGTGGTATGGCTGAGGGATGTTTCAACGCCCCATATCGAAAAGCTATTATCTAGCGTCCATCACGTGTCACAACTTTTAAAGGTACAGAATTTTCCTCTAAAGGCTCCAAAATTCTGGAAAAGGCAGGATTTACTGTACATTTATTGACTGAAATATGGTGATGGCACTACTGTAAAACAGTCTTATGTAATTCTTTGTATTGTTATATTTAGTAATGTGCATGTATTTAACAGCATAACATGTAAATCACACTGTAAATGTTAACATTTTCAACTATATCTTTGCACATTATTATCATAAAAGAGACAAGAGAATATAAAAAGACAGAACTACAGTAGAAGTGTATGTCAGTAGCATCAATGAAAGAAAATATAGTCCTGGATACTATATCTGAAGGGGTGAAAAACAAGTAAATATTCACAGCTAGTTTATCTGTCATCGCTGTCTGAAATTACAACACAAGAGTAAAGTAGTGTTCTCCTCTGGCACAACCTCAACACGCTTTGAAGTATCAAAGCTGTGCTGAATGACTTGCCTGCTGAACGGTGAGGCAACATGTGTCATTTAGACTTGTTTTAGGGACTCTTTATCTATCCAATCATTTGAATTTGGCATGCAAAAGTACATTAAACACAACAAATATAAGAACTAAGTCAAAAGTCACAATGGTACTTAAACAAGATGTTGTGATGGTCATGATGCTTTCAAAATAACATTGAACAAGTGATTCTTAGGTATTCGTTAAGGCATTAATGCGTTAATTAGGAACCTCAACCCTAATCCTAAAACTATTGGCAAATTATGTATGGAATAACACAAAAATGTAAGGAAGTTTATCAAAGCTAAAGCGTGGGTTGACGAACAGAGCTTGACAGTGAATCAGAAACACTATTTTGCAGTGAGAGATGTTTCAAACCCACAAATAAAAACTCTAAATAACCAAACTTGGAGTAGAGCATACAGAGTTGAAAGGGTGTTGCCCTATGGTAGAAGTGGAAAGTCCCCAATTATGTGATAATTCTAGTGAGCGGTTTGGGACATATTTATATTCCTTTCGCATTTACGACACTTTACCACAAACACAACCCAGGGCAAACGTCAACCTCCATCATTCAATCAGTCATTCACTCAATCACATGAAATAAGCCATGATTTATGCATGACATGAGGAAGTCCTTGGGCCTTAAGCTCCACACCACTTTAAATGAGGCGAGTTAATTACCCCTTCTCAGGTTGTTTGTGTATATGTGAGGGGGTTTTATATTAATGATAACCATAATAAATCCACTCAGTGAAAACACTAATTTTCTACGCAGATTGATTCTTAATGGTTTGTGTCAAAGTAAGGAATCAAACAACCTGAGGGGATCCAAATGACTGTCATCTCTTCATAAGATTTCTTTTTCAGTCTAATGTATTCTCAACAGAATTTAAAACCCACAACCAGTACAGGCGAGATATCACTGAAAGCTTCAATGTATTTCCACACATCCACCCACAAAGATCACAAGGCCTTATGCTTTGGGGGCTATAATTTTAATCGCTGGCCCTATGTATGAAATCAGCAGGTGACAGAGAGGAGAATGAGACAAGCTTGTCTCTGGAGGTACAGGAGACTCTCAGGCACAGCAGGGTCGAAACAGCTCTGTGTGTTAATCTCTCCTGGGCTACAATTTATAGCCATTATGGCAGTCTATTTTCAGCCCCTGTGATGGATTCTGCTCAATTATTGGCCATTATGGGGACGAGATGGCTTCACAAGCGTGTTGCAGATTGCTGGGCACCAATGCGACATTCAAGTGAAATCCACTTGGCACACAGAGCAAGTCCTGACAGACTATGGGAGCGAGTGTAAAACATCCAGACTCATTATTATAAGTGGACAAGGTGTGTTGATGAGCAGGAAGTAACATGTGACCAGACATACAAATAGTAACAGCAGTAAATGTAGTGCTGATGATTCATTGCTATTGATCCAAAAGTTGTCAACCAATTTGTGCTATTGAGCAAAATGTGCAACACAGTTTTTGCACTGATTGGGAAAGAAACTGAAGATTATTTGCTAACTTACTCCAATAAAGAGCACATAGCATTTATCCTCTGCTTTTTGAGCTCAGCTATGCTAACTGACAATGAACATTTCCAACAAGCCATCCACCCAGTCAGCCAAGTGGACCTGTGGTACTGTGGGAGGACCCTTCAGACAGGTTAATCAAACCGCCTGATCGATTACTCTCAGCCGCCAGGAGATTTATGGGAAATCCTTTGTGAGGTCCAAAGCATGAGGTAATGTAGCACTTAGCAAATGAAATAAAAAGACGCAAATGCACACAGTGATTTGTATTTCATTTTCAGTGGACATGTTCAAGCTATTTGGCCTTGTGTTTATCCAGACATAGACTATATAAACTATACTATAAGTTTACATGGTCAGCAATTATACAAAAAAAACATACACAAACAACAGCAAAAGTTCACATTTTAGTAGCAATATTAGTTGGTTGATGACATAAGTCTTATTATATAACGGGAAATTAAAGTGGTAATACAAAAGCAAAGGGAGCAAATTATAAAATAATTTAAACAAGGACAGTCCCACAGCAAACAGTTTTTTGGGTCATATCCACTACTGAAATAGTTAATACATTAAAAAGCAAAAAAGTATTAACTTTAACTTCATATCATATGTCAAACAATACTTTAATTTGACAATTACTAGGACAAAAACAACAGCATGACATCATTATTTGTAATGCTGTTTAAAGAACATTATGATAAATGCTTTAATTATTCTGTTATATATCCGTGAGACATTTCAGCCAAATGTTTATTTTAAATGTTAACAAGAATGAAGAATTGATTTGTTGCAGACAGACCCACGTGACTTGTGTGTTTTCTCGTGTTTTGAACCATAAATGCTGCTGGAGGTTGTTGTTGTTTTCCGCAGTTTCAGGTTTGACATCTAACTTTATCCCGCGGTTCTTCCCCGGTATGGAGGGCCGCCACGCCCCCCAAACGAAACGTAATTTCAGGAGGACCCCCGCCGGACAACGAACAACCCGCGGGGAATTTACTGTACATTGTCGATTTAACGCTGGTTATCTTTGCGGTCGTTTATTAATAATCGTATTGACCAGATTAGTGCCTGTAAATACGAGCAAACTACAATTCCCACGAATTTCCGTTCACAACTAAATACACAAATCATCCGACTAAAGTCACGTGAACTTACTGTCCCGAGAGGAATCCGAAATCTCGTACTAACTTACGTACGTAGTAGATTAAGCACTTACTTTTTGGCCATAGATCGAGGGCGTCCCATGTATTAAACGTGGTGCAGTAGTGCCATGCGTGGTGCGAATCCGCCATGTGTTATCGTCATATGACCTGTGTGACACACTCACAACCGCGAAAATCATTACAGGTGTTAAAACACAGTTTAATATTATATTATATTATACTATATACAGTTACTCAATGAAGTGATGAAGAGTATGTGTGTGGAAAAGTTAATATTACATTTTGATTAAAGATTGAAAGGAAAAGGTGCATTGACATTCACAATATGAAACACCCATTAATAAAGAAAATAAGGTCAATTTTGAAAGGCCTATACCTTTATATAAGATAGCGTTGACAGGACATAGCACATTCTGTTGTTTGAACATGTTGAACAAAAACTGTTTTTAATTCATGTATGATGACATTATTTATCTTAATCCTCACAATTAGTAAACAATTACGCTCTCTCACCATAATATTTCTTCAGTTGTACCGTGACCATGTTGAACGCCAGAATACATGCCTGCCCTTTCCTTTGGAGATAAATCGTTGGATTACTTCTACCTTTTAAGCTGTCTGAGCTTTTCAAAGTTTGCATAGAAGTTCACCAAAGGTTCCCAATTCAAAACACTGCATCAACAACCCCTCACCCCCACCCGTGTTTCTGAGGTCATCACCACTTTGCATGTCAAGGTGAGTCCACTCTTTTCAAAATACCACAAAACAGGTAAAAACGATTCACAGGGAGGAAAGTTAAATAGAAAGCTATTTAAACTGGTATTTGTAGAGAGGAAGAAGACAAAAAGAGTCCCTGTTGAAAATGAAAGCACATACTAAAATCCATTTTGATGACAGTTGGAAGAAAGCAGCTTTTATGGAGAGGCTTGACTGTACCCCTTATTGAAAACTGATTATTTACTTAAAAACACAAACAACTCATGGGGCTTTGGAAAGCCAGATTTTGATTGAACACTCTAAGGATAAATTCCTTGCAGATAAATTGTTCCACACTTGTCTGTGGCATTAAAGTCCGTAGGCTGCATTTCCCTTGCCCTTAAAAGAAAAGCTTCACCAGCACATTAATGTACTCGTAAACAATCTGGCAAAAAGTGTCACAAACCAATTGACCAAACCAAAGATTAACACTATTCAGGCATATTGACAATCAGGAGATCTATATGATGAGCTTGTGGGAACATTACACTGAGCTGAATGGAACTTGGTTGCTGAGTGACCAAGTAAACACTGTTTCTTTTGACAGCAATTGCGAGGGTAAGCTGCTTTCCTGTTCACTGTGTTATAGGATAATTTCAGTTCTGGTGAGCACTGTTAGACTATTATTAGATTATGAAATTCTTTATGGTTAACCATCTTTATGTATTTCTTATTCATATTTTAAAAGAACATTTATTTGTCTCATTAAATTTACCAAGCTGTTGCATCCTTCTGTGGTTTAGCCCCAGTTAGCTATAGATCCCTAGCTAACAATTGTAAATTCTAGAGAACATTAGCCAATGTTCTGAGAATGTTCCCAGCTCTGTTGCCATGGTAAATTATTAATCGCCATACCAGGGGCATTTATATAGTGATAAATCTGTATATAAAGCCAATCATATTGTCCTTATGCTTCATGTATTTTTAAGGAGAAAACATATACAATGAATAGACGTTGTTACTAGCCCGGAAACTGTGTAATATTGATACAACAGAATAATGCTTAATTCCCAAACATGGCACTTTTATGAGTAGGTTGACTAAAAAGCTTTTTGTTTCACAAGTTTCTCAGCATTACAGATATATAGAAGCTACCACTGTATGTGATGAGCCTCGTCCAGCTAATTCATGCACAGGCTAATGATTTAATAATGTTAGACATCATTAGCATAATCACTGCCATTGTTATTGTACTCAGTTTTGACAAATATATTGCAATGTTAAATTTAACAACAGTCTCGCCATAAAATAAGGCACTGGATGTTACACATGCATATTTCAAATTCACAGACTTTGCATTTCACAGAGGTCAGCACAGGTTTTAAGTTTAGCTGTAAAACCTTGCTGTGAACTGTAAAACACCCTCACAAATTGATTTGTCTGGCAAATTTGAAAGGACTTAAACTTCAAGACTTAATTTTCATGCCTCTAGTTATCCCAGATGTAACAGCAGCGGACATTAACAGGCTCAGGTGTGAAAATTGTTTTATAATGTTTTGAGTGACTTTGACAGCTTCATGTTCCATAGGGATTCTGTTGTGTAGCAGACAGTGGGAGGCTGTCGCTGGCAGCTGTAGCACTACAGGACCATATTGAAAATATTCCTGTTTGAAACATTCCCTGTAACCTTCCCACATCAGATGCTTCTTGCTTCAAGCTGCATGTGGTTTCAGGAGGTTCAAAACCAAAGCAGGAGTCAGTGATGCTGAGCTTACACAGGGACAAGAGGAAAAACTTTGTGCTGGATCAAACCCCCACCTTTCAGTCTTGATCAGCTGTGCTCATTAATGCTAAAATGATGCAGCAGTCTCACAGTGGCTAATATTTAGTTGTTGATAATGATCAAGCTGTAAGGACAGGTCTTGCGGCAGCACTCTTAAGAAGACTAACAGTAGGGGAGAGGGCAGGGGTCAAAATGAAGAAATTAAAAAGTCAAAAAGAAATCCCACTTGTGCTCTTCTTCATTTACATAGCAACTGTCTAGCTGTAACTGTTGAGGTATGCTTGTATAGGGTTTTGCAGTGCCCTCCCAAGTTCTGTCAGTCAACAGATGAACACAGACTCACGTTTTAGGATCCTGTGTTCTATAAACCATTCAGACAACTCTACACATTTACCTATAATGTATAGGAATTCAAATGTATCATGAATAACATAGCAATGATTTAGGTCAGTGTGAAAAGTCAGACCATTTACTTCCTTATCTCCTTTTAAGATGCCAATCTTCTCAAGAATGCTGGGAAAAAAGACCAGCTGTACAGAGCAACAGAGACAACACAGTTGCCTTAGTCATTTGTTTGAATTAAACCTAAAATTGTAATTGTAATTGTAAGTTAGTTGCAAAAGCAATTCACACTGTTTAACTAAAATGTGATTTAAAGGGGGTACAACAGAAGAAAACATGTATTATTTAATAAGTTAATGATGGTTAATGGTTAAAAAAGTTTAAATGTCATTTGAAATACAACATTGAATCTATGTGAGCAGGGTTTTATATTAAAATAACTAGTGTTGTTATTTGCAATAAACAATTATCTTTCTAATGTTTCTAGATGATCCACAACTTCATGAACAAGCAGGTGTTGATACCACCTTATGAAAACCATTCAAGATTTTGATATAGTCCCTTTGGATTTCAGGTGTGTCTGAAGTCTTTTGAAAAATTCTCAGGTAAGAAGAACTGCCCTCATGTGCAGGGAAAAAGCAGTATAAGACAAGAGTGATTTATTATGGTGTTCAGGTGAAGTGTATGTTCAGATAAAAACACAAATACCCAGAGACAGACAGTCTAAATCCAGCTAGAAAACTATCATTCTTGGTTTTCTTATTCGCTTTCCTGTCTTTAATATCAGAATACAAGCTTTCTTGTCAGACTATTTTGTTCTCAAGTGGTACATAAACATGGAAGACCAGCGTTTAAGACAAAGATTCTCTGAGAAAAAAGGTATTCATTGCACATAATAAGAGATCATGAAAATTTTTGTGTGATGTTAGTTATTTAATTAACATAAGTCTTCTGAATACCATAGTTTCATAAAGTTAATTGATTAATGGGCTGTATTGTTGATATGTTTAGAATATGCCAATCCCTTACCAATATGACTCATCAGAATGCAGGACACTGATAGCAGTTGAAAATGGTTAGAAGCTGTCAGCCAAGGACCTTCCTAAAACAGATATTTGTCCCCTCATTAGTCCACACAGAGGTCCCCATGCATTAGCCTAGGGAAAGCAAAGATTGCCATCTAGTGAAGCAGCAACTGCCAAGTGCTGGTTACAGTTTGACCTGACAGCAGTGTTCCAGACTGAAAGCATTTTCTATACTTTCGGATGTTACCAAATCAACCAAACCTTTGATTTTTTTCTGCTTACTATCTAGTAACTCCCTAAGGCCAAGTTTCCTTTGACATTGTGTCAAATGCCTTTGTTTCTTTTCAGGAAATTGTGATTGCCAGGCAGTTACTATCCAAACAAACCCTTTCCAGGCAAATCAGTTGTTGGTGCAGCAATGGCAGTGAGATGGAGTTTTGTCACACCTACATTTGTTCACTTGGCAAATGCTTTTATTCAAAGCTTTACAGTTCAAACTTTGTATTATATTATGGGTTCTCAATGCTTTAGAGATCATTCTCTACCAGTTGAGCTACATGAACTTGCATGTGGTACACCTACCACAGTTCTCAGCCTAGCATCCAGCTTTACAATGTACAAGTTTTTGATACTTGTATCACACAAAATTCTACTATACTCTCAGTACTACACTCTCAATTCTACTACACTCTGATCTCTGAGAGATGCTGTATAGTTTATGGATATAAACTAATGGCTATAATGCAGATTATTTGATGTTACTATTGAATGTATTTATTATGTTTTTCTGGCCTTTGTATGTTTGTTTTTGTTTGTCAAATGTAAGAAATGTAAAAAAGAAGAAAGAATAAATATATAAAGAATATACAAAAAAAATTATACGAAGAAAATAGTCCAATAATAATTAATTTATTGCGTTGTGCCTAGGTTTTCAAACAGCTATTCCCTTATTTTACTTTTTCCTTAGGTACCTAACTAAGTCAACATATTAGAAATTTAAATTGGTGAGATTAAGATTGATTGCTGTCTTTTCTCAGAATACAAAGAAGCAGAGTTCACACTGCCAAGCATTATTTATACTTCTTTAAGAAGGTCTATGTTTGAACTCTTTGGAATGCCTAACGTCTGTTTAATTACTAATTTAATTACTGTTAATTACTAATTACTAATCAAATAGAGCTATTAAGAAACCTTGTGTGTGTGTTCTTGTGTATGCTCAGACTTTGTCTAGAACTGTTTCTCATATACACATTCATATTGCCATTGATCTGCCTTTTAGCAGCTTCCATGTGTAGGTTTAAGCTCGGAATTGATTTGTGTTATGATGGAACATAGGTTTGCGTTTACATGACTCAAACCCATTTTCATGTCATTTATTTCCTCAATCAATTTCAGCAGATGAATGACAGTTTGGTGCAGTCATGCTGCACAGACGTGGGAGCCTTTCTGAGTGATATTGATCGTTCTGTGGCCATGATCCACGATTCATTTTCAAAAGTATGCGTGTGTTCCTGAAATGGAGGACAAGGACTGGCTGGAAGCTGAGGAGAAGGTTTGTTCTGATAATGGCGCTGCTCCTTCACCTACACATGCAGACGTAGACTGAAATACCAATGTGCTTTTATCAAAGAACAGCTCATCAAAGCTTCTAATCCCTCTCTGTAGTCGCTCCTTAGTCCTGCCCTTCACCCAACGTGCCGCCACCTGTCTCAGAACACTCAAGCCATGCTGACGGCACAGATGTTCCAATTCAACAGTATCAAACCCTCCATGAGATGATTGTTTACCTTGCTAATGAATGAGCGGAAATTATCCACCGTGTTTACTAAAAAACACAAGCTGTGCAGATAATGCATGCCTAGCCTTTCATTACATGCACAGTGAAAAAAGATTTGGCATTTCTTTGGGCTTCACAGCCAATGGCAGTGATCCAATGAAAAAGGAAACACTTCATTTTTATCTTCTGGATGAGAGGTCAGGCAGTATCTTCAGATTCTTAAACCTAGAGTTAGAGGAGTTTAAACCAACCCATTTCCACCTGGGCAAACAGAACAAACAGTGTTATGAAATGTGTCTGTGGAAAGCAATCTGCCCTCACTGAAAAGGAAATCTGGAAGTCAGTTAATGATTATGACTGCACACCTACCTTCTGTTACACTCAACTGAATGTAAACTGTGATATGAGCAGTTTGAGTAGTCATAAATCTGCTTATCATTTTCCCCTGATAATGTGACAGGAAAACACCTTCACAGAACATGGTGCACGTGTGTTCATGCGCATGTGTTTTGTTCACTGATGAGCAGGATTAGAGGAACCTAGAAATCAAGAGGCCCATTTATGAAATGACTCATTAGGAACATTGCACATATGCATCCTAATGCATTGTAACACCGTGGGATCATAAAGCAACTTGTCTGATGATTAACTAGAAAGTTACAGGATATACAGAAATATTTGTTTCTCAGTTAATTAGGGGGCCCCTAACACACTGAGCACATGTTGAATAATGGAGAACAGCACAATCTGTTTGTTTCCCCAGAGCACATGAAATAGCAGCTGTAATTATAAACATCAGAAGTCATACAAATGCTGGTCATTTTGAATTTTGAAGTCAGCAGTATAAAATGTCAGGGGTGTTAAAGATGAAAGTAACATGTTTTTGTCAGATATGGTAACCCATACCTGAAATGTGACCTCTGTGTTTATTTGCATTTACCATCACTGGTATGGAATAAACACACACTGCAAGTCATAAAAACACACACACCTGGAACAGTGGGCAACTATCACTGCAGGGCCCAGGGAGCAAGGACACTTGTTCAAGGACACTTAAGTTGCTACCTGTTGGCACTGGAATCGAACCAGCAACCTACTAATTACAAGCCTGATTTACTAACCAGTAGGCCACAACTCCCCCTCCTAAGGTCAAAGGTCACTCAAATGTAAGAGAAAATGCAAATGCTTTCTGATTAATAGCATCAACTGTACTACAAATAAATAGAGACAGTCTTAGGAGCAGTCATCTGTTAGTTTTAAATGACTTGATTTAAATACATGTCAGTGTGATGTCTTATCAGCATGAATTATTGTACATTTTGTATGGTTATGGTCTCTTAAATGTCAGGAATCTCATCACATTGTTTATGGGTTTTGCACATCTCTGTATAAATGGACATCTTGCATTAGTGTTGGATCTTGAAAGGCTTCAGGTAATGAATACTGTGTGAAATATATTATGCTGTTGACATTGATACCTTATTAAAGCAAGTGGATAGACATATATGTATTTCAAGCATTCTTAGTCGAATTCTCATTAAGATGTTTCAAATGCTTCTTTTTTGGAGTACAGAATACATCAGAAGTAACAACATTGTTTTCTTTGCTTTTACCTTCTGGCATTCTAGTGTTTTTTTAAGAGTTTTTGTTGTGAATTACACTTTAAAGTCAAAGTTTGAATCTGGTTTGTCTAAATTTTACAGTATATTCTAATCAGAGAAACAATCACATACATACATATAAGGTTTGCCTGTGCATACAACTATTCTTTATTATACAATAATAATGAAGAATAATGAAAAGCTGATAAAAAAAGAAAAACACCCATGCTGTCAAAAGTCACAAAATGTATTGTATACCGAGGAGGAATACAAATTAAACTAAGGAGAATCTCAACATTTTGAGCTTTGTAAATGGCAAACATATGAAATGCATTAAACATAATAAGTGGAAACAAGAACATTCTGCAAATACATTCACACATGTAATAGAAGCAACAGGCAAATACTGAACTAGAAGAAGCTGAAGTGTCAAATGAGAACAGCCACAGCATCAACATTTTAAGCTATAATGAACACAGATGTTTTGATGTAGATTTCTAAAAAAAAAAAAATGCAGTTATCGGGCTTAAGGAGCAAGTGTCCTACTGCAAAGGTTTTTTTTTTTGAGGTGCATAAACGTAGGACCAAATGTAAAGTCCATATAAAGATAAATATATTATTTATATAAAGAATAAGCACAGACAGCATTTGAGATTATTTTCAACAAGGTTTATGCAGACAGTGATGGTAAAGTTTGAATATTCACTATAAAATATTTTCTAAAAAAATGTACTTCATTGACAAATATTCTAACAAAATTGTTTATTGTGCAAATCAACAGGAATATAAGACATATTTTACATGTAACATTTTTCTATTAATCACAATAAAAACCACAACAAAATGCATAATTTTGAACCACGGAACCCACTGGTGTTAATTTTTTAAGAACCTTTTCACAGGCTGAGAATTCAGTGTCCCCCATGTGAATGCTTTAACTTTATAAAAACAAAAATCAAACATTTTTAAACTCCTTCCTGCTCAAACATTAATAATCCATATAAGTAGTCTGTTATTTCCTTTTTTCTCTTTGGCCACTTCAGTTTAAAGTTATTCCCTGTCATTTTGGTATGCCATGTTTTTGACAATCACATGAGGGACTCACAGTGAATTAGTCAATAAAAAGTTACACATTTCACTATTTCACTCATTTGCACATCTCACACATGCACAGTGTCTCCTCAATACGGACCAAAGAAGACAAGAAAAATTATAGAAAGCCTGTTTAAGGCATCAGAGGTGCTTTTTTTTTTTACATTGAGTGACAAATTGTCTGGCCTTTTCACAAATAGCATAGTATGAATGAGGCTTGAGAGCCTGTTCTACAAAAATAAAAAGGAAATATACTGTACATACAAGTAAATACAACATTTACATTAATATGAGGCTAGTTAACAGGTGGAGAATGTAGAATAAACACACAAAGAGTGCCAATGCAGTTTAACTCAGTCACAGACTAAGAATGGCCAAACAGTCCCTCATGTTCTTCAACCTGTCTGTGTTGTTCCTAAAATTGGAATGTCTGGAAACTAAACTGTACTCAGTAACTTTCGACAACATTAAAATAAAGTTAAATGCAGAATAATTTTTGTTTCTATTACTTCTTTGTTTTTTTGCTACTTCGGAGTCAATCAAGATGTCTCAGAGATGCCTAATGATCGACTGACCAGCTTGGACCAGACTGCAGTTCTGTTTTCACAGCCATTTTAACTATTTTAATGTTAAGCTTCTAATCTACATACACCAGTAATTCACAGGACTGAACAGACTGAGTAAATATACAGTATGACAGTGAGCAAAAACTGTTCATAGATATACTGCAATAATCTGCCATTTGCTAAAAGCAAAGCAGTTTTATAGGTACACACTAGATGTTTATAGGCTGTTTTCTCTACATGATTGCTAGTGATGCTCTATAAAAATAAGGCATATATATAGATCATTACAAAGCACTGCAGCAATTAACAAGATTAAATGTCCATTCTGTTATCTGCTCTCCCAATAGGGGGAAAAGACTCAATGGTTTGCGCGTAACATAGTCTAAAAGGTTGTGGAGGAAATAGCAGCAGATTTAAGAAGTAAAGGAAGTAAATCCCAAGATTGTGCCCCACCTTCTAATGACAATTATTTGGTGCATTTTACTTCTGTGACAGAGAAATATTTCTCTGCAATTTTAATTTTGTTAACCTTCCTAGTTCCACAACCATTTTTAATGTGATTTTATCATGAGTGAGTGGCAGGTTGCATCATTCCCAAACACTGTTTGCTGCAACCAATTCAAGTAAACATATAAACAACATGTTTTTGCTGGTTGTTGCCAGTGACTTTAACCTTAATGCCCATCTCTGAGCCTTGCTTATTAAAACAGTAACAGTGCAAGAAATTTTGGCTGGTAGACTTTCCCACTGCTTCATCATTCTAATACCACCTAGAGATCACCAATATTTTAAGTAAGGCACATGGCACATTTTGAGACTTTCCTTGTAAATTCCCATTACTTAATGCTGTCATATCCAACAAACCTAAATTGTCACAGTAAAGCATGAGGAAGCAGAACTCATAGCGCCTCCTCATTTATAACGGACCATCACCTGACCAACATATTAATAATGTAAATGTAAACATATTGAGTGGCCAGATACACATTGACTAGCTTCCAGACGGCAAAACGTACCTAACAACTCAAAACTAAAGCAAAACTAACAGCTATATAGACTGATGCCAACAATTGAACTTTTGGAATATTATCTGTCATTTTGAAGAGCCACCTTGTAAAAACATGGCAGGATTATCACAATTTAAAGTATAAGTATAAATAAGTTTTACTAATAGTATCTTGTACATAGCATCAGTCAATTTGGCATTAAAACTATCTGTCTGGAATCATAAAAAAGAATAATTAGAGCAAAAAAGGACCTGCTAATTAAGACTAATTGCAAGTGATAGTCTGATGTAACAAAATGAAAAGTTTTAAATTATCAACTTGACTACATGTTTTTCCACAAATAACTAAACAAAAAAAACCCCAAATTTTATTAAAATAATTATAAAACATTAAAGGGTGCAGTCAAGAGGCATTTTAGGTGAGAAATAACACTTAAACATAAGATAGTATAAATGGAAGCATTTACAATGGAAGCAAAAAATTTACAAAAAAATATCTGATTTACATTAATTCAGTTTTACTTGCAATCAGACCATGTGAAAACACAGAGCGATCCACCAGCATGACTAGAATTTGGAGCTGGTGGAGGCAATTTTCAGTGAGTTTATACTACACTTAAGTTGACTCTAAATACTTTCTCTTTCGCTCACATTAACACCTTTTACTCAATTATTTTCCAGTATGCCATTTTCTTTGTTTTAATGATTTCTGACCAAATATCACTGTACCCTTAAAATCCAAGCCAGCTGCACCAACACATAGATGAATGAGATCAGTGATTCTCACAGAGCTTTCTGATGCCCGTTGGCAGCATGTTTTCCTGATTCTGCATCAGTCGTACTGCTGGACAGATTCAGCTTATCCAGACCTGTAAAGAGAAGACAAAACATTTAGATTACAGAGATTTGCTCCTCCACCCCTTCTATCTCTCACACTTGAACAAACACACACTCTTTTCCACTTTACCTAACCCAATGTCTACACCTAACTGTAACAGAAAACTCTTGGCATCTAATCCAAATAAATCACCATTTATGTTTTTTATAAACATCATAAACCATGTTTACATTGTCATACACATGTCATTATTAGACATTAGACATTTGTGTCCCTACCACATATAAACCACATATACAACACACACAGTAACACAGACCATTGATTTAGGGGAACTGCGCTGAGAGTATTTTTGTATTTAAACAACACTGAAAAGTTAAAGGGGATATACAAATATAAGACAGGAAGACAATGACTGTCAAAAAAAGGCAGACAAGTAGGAAGCCCTTTGGCGATGTATAAGATATCAAGTTGAATACATTACCAAGGGCTTTAAGAAGTTCCTCTCGCACGGCAGACGTGAACTTTCGCACCAGACACAACGTGGTTACCACAGCAAACAGAAGGTTGTATGAAAGTACAATGTAGAAATTTCCAAGCCAATTAAATCGCCCAAAATCTCCCAAGAGATCAAATCTTGTAATTCCTGCAGAGGGTAAGACACAGGGCATCTATTATGTGACGTACCAAAATGGCCAATTATCTTTTAAAATGAGTCTTTATGTAGCAATAGTGTATTAAAATAAAGATGACACTAATTCACTACCTCTATCCTACCCCAACAAAACACAAAGAAAAGTTTTACAGCTAAAAACAGTTCATGACAACATTTATTCTCTTGTAATTGCAAACCTCTTAACTTGTCCAATACATATACTAACTAGTTTAATTATTTCTTCTATTTGTTTCAAAATTTCAGAATATTTTATGATAACAAACAATAGTTTCCAAATTAGGCTGTTATATTTATAGATTATCTTAGAAGTGACATAAACAAATGATTTACATGTTACATTGATACTAAAACCCACCCTGTGAAATGTGTTTGAATCTGATAATGTGATGTCACAAATTATTTGGGTGAGAGATACTGAGAGGCATTTGAACATCAGCATTTTGAACTCAGTAAACTCATTTTAAAATCAGTGTCTCAAAAACTAAAAGTGAAAGAGAAATAATGAAAATAAGCCTGAAAGAACAGCCGAAGACAAATGAAAAAGAACGAAAGTTAGACCTCCAAAGGAATTAAAGCAGCACATCTCAAATCAGATTATACAAACTGATAAAATGCATCTTTTCTCCCACATCTGAGATAAGCAGCTCATATTTCAATCTGACACTGAAGTTTGTTTATTGCCCATCATGCAAAACTGATCAAGAATAAAACCTTCTGGATTTGAATTGGATCTTGCACTTTTATATGGCTAAATGATCCATGGTCATAGAATGCATAAGAAAATGCATTCAGATGTTTTTTTAGCCTGGGAAACATGAGCTTTTTAATTCCTAAATGCAATGAAGAATCAAGTGCAAGTAATGCTTTGTAAACATTTGATTGTTGTATAACACTGAACACAGCTTAACTCCTGGGTGCAAACAAAATAAAGAAATAACATGCAGGGCTCTTATAAAAAAAAATGACAGGTAGCATTTTCCATTAAAAAAGGCAACATGTTCCTTTAAATTATATAAATGTAGATCCTACATTTCTAATCAGATCAATTTTGTTTCCCCATCCAGCTCAATAAAAAATTGATAATCACTTCAGAAGGAATGTTTAACAATCATTTAGCCAATGGACAAAATAGGTCACCAGTCTAGGTCCCTAAAGCACAGTAAAATTATCTATGAAAGGTAAACTAGCTTTATGGTTCATAAAAGAACTCACTTTAGCTCCTCTACATTTAGCACAGCTTTTATTAAATTGCCACTCTCTTCTTTTTCTACCACTACCACTAAATAAAACATTGCATACAACAGGCTGACTGCTAAGGGTAACTTAAAACAACTTTTAGAGTGTTTTCTAAAAATGTTTTCTATTCAAAATATAAAGCTCGAGTTGAAGGTGATAAGACAGGTGCCTATCTGAAACCTCAGGGTAAACATACACATCCTGAAATGGACCTGTATAAAAGTCTTTATTGTTTTGAAACTTAGAGTGAACTGTATTCTCTCTCTGATAATTTAAAAGAAAACCGCTGTCAGACATCTTTCTTTCACTAGACCCTGAAATAACTTGTAAAATAAGGAAATCCAAGTCATAAACAGAATATGTTTGATATCTGTAAGTTAAAAGGCTCATAGAAAACGTCAATAATCTAAGTGAAGACCAAAAAAGTGTTTGGGTGAGGGTCATAAACTGTCTAAGTCAATGTTGTTATACAAGTCAGTTTGCCTTTCCCACATTTTCAACAGGCTTCTAAGCACACGCACACACACACACACACACACACAAAACTCTGGTATTTCTGGTGGACGTCCATCTTTGTACATGGTGGAAGTTTGCGACTGTTTAATAGCGAGTGTCTTTTTAATTTGTGCATGTGAGACGCTGTGGGACAACCATTCTTTTCATCTGTTAAAAACAGCAAAGCAGAACTGTTGATATTTTTCTAAGACTCCCAATGAGTCACTGTACCCACACACAGACAAGCACACACACAGATGTGACACACACACAAATGCACACAAAGCTATTTGAACAGCCGTGTCTGTGACTAGTAATGTTGTTTATTGCAGCTATTGTGACGGCTGCTTGTCTCTATCCATTCTTGTGTAAAATCTCTATGGCAAATCCTGCTGGAATGCAACTTGTTAAATCTCCACAGAGGAAATGAGTTTGTCAGCATATGTAGTAATGGAAAATGTTTAAAAATGGCAGTATCCAAAAACAAACGCAACTCCTGCCGAGGCAACCCTAAGACATACACAGGTGGTTATGAAGTATAGGAAACACACATACACAGGTAAAGACGACCTTACCAAGAGTTCGGGACATGACAGGCAAGGCTGAGCTCAGCACTAGAATGGATCCACAGCAACCAATGATCTATTACAAAGACAAAAAACAAATGTTTACATTTACAATCATTATAAATTACAGCATACTGACAAAATATTCCCCATTTCGGGGTTAAAAAACATAATTACGGTGGGAAAACGTGCATAATCAAGCTTATGTTTTTTTGGGAGCGGGGCTGCACATCCTACCGTTGTCATGGTAGTGTCGTCCTTTCTGGGAGTGAGTTCCTGAAAGATGCGAAGACTATAAAAGCCAACCACAGATGAGACCATCAGATAACTGTGTGTGAGTTAAGACTAACAGATCCAACAATGCTCCATTTGTGCAACAGATCGCACCCTTCTCCATTATTTCTAGAACACTTTATAAAAATCTAATTCTAAAAATCACTTACCAACTATAAAAATCACTTACCAAACACATGCACACAGTCCCTGATACAAACACATTTCTGTGATCAAAGCACTGGACTGAATGCATGTCACTGCAGTAGATATTAATAGACACAGCAAAGGATACAACATGAGGATGATTTCAATAACCGCCTGGGCAACCCCAAATGTGGATAATGAGGCATTTCTAATATCTCTCTCCTGCAGACAAAAATAAAGCTATTATCACAAATTTTACATGTTTTTATGAACACAAAAAAATAACCTTAATGTCTTAAAAGTCAAGGTTCAAGGTTCCAGATTGAGAAAATCACTTACAAAGAAGCGTCTACATTTAGTGGACGTGTTTTAGCGACGTGCCCGACGCAAAGGCTCCTGTTACAACTGAAGCTGTGTAATCTAAATAAGACTACAGTGTTGACACTTCAGCGCTTCAGGCAGCAAGGGCAGAAAAAAACGGCACAAATATTTGGAGCTGTTCTGAGTGAACACTATTATGAAGAAATAAAACATATAAAGCTCAGATTAGCGAAGTTTCCCCTCTCACCAATGAGGACAGACAGAGTGAAATTGGCGAAGTAATGAATGGAAACAGATGAAAGAAATCTTTTTAAATTCACCGCTGCTCACACACGCATAATATGTGAGCAGGTGTTCAAACAAAAAAGATAGAAAGAAAGAAAAAAAGGCAGTGGTGCTCTTACAGTAAGAAGCTGCACAGAATGAACGGTTGCCAAAAATTAAGGGAAAAACGTGAAGAAAAAAAGAGAAGAAACCAAAACAAATGCTCTGGCAAACAAACTTTTTTAGTCTTGTGTCTAATATCTTTTGATGTCATTGATGTGATCCAAGGGTTTGGATTTGAATTATCACAATAAAAGCCAACATTTATCTTACATATTTTAACAATGTACAACAACATTAGTTGAGGCTTGGAAAGTAAAAGAAAAAAAATCAATCATCAATCATTGTAATGACAAGCATTTGACAGTTGACCGATTCAAAATCAACGGAGCATATAAAAATATTTATGATGATCCTTCTAACTGGATTAGATAAAATCTGCTTTGAAATCTGCAGCAGGTTTTATAATGTCAGTCAGTTTGTTGTTATTGATGACAGAGCAGAAGAACGTTTACATTGGCGATTGAGAATCCAGAGCAACTCTGACACCTGCTGCTCTGACTATATTACACTTATACACTCACTGACGCATCTGTGTGTAGATGATGCAGAGACACAGATTGCTGGCAGAACACAGTGACAAAATAAACAAATGCATAATAATGCAGCCATTAAATGTATATGACTGATTTTTTTAACTTTCTCTAATAAATAAAAACAGGAATGAGCTGTTGTCTGTGAATCAACTCGACTGTTTGTGTCTGAAGGCTTTGTGTTTGTAGTAATTAATACTGAAGGTTATAGTAACATTATGAAGGGCTGAGCTTAAGTCATGTGCAGACTCACTCTTATATCACAATAACTGTCTGATGATTATCCATGAATAAATAATAACCATAAAACAGTCTGACATTACTAAAGTGGACACGTATCTAAAATCTCTTTTTTGCTTGGAGCTGTATCAGGTGTTTGTTAGGTTAAACTCACTAAATCACAGGTGTTGAGTATATGTGTGTGTGTGCTTCCCTCAGGTGTGTCCTAACTATACTACATGTTTTGATGTGCCTTAGCTAATAAGAGTTAAAAAAAACAAAAAACTCCTCATGGATTAGACAGGCCTTTTTTTCATTCTCAGTTCTTCAGTAAGCTGTTTACTGACAAGTCGGAGGCTAAATGTCATCTGTTGACTCTTGTCGAAGGTTCAGAGGTCATAGAGAGAAATACGATATCTTGCGCTTTCCCTCTCATCTAGTTTCTCGTTCCATCAGTCCTTCTGCTTCGTGAGACACGTGAGATATGAGTCCACATGAGAAACGGACATTAATGAGTCTGTTTTTAGCATCGACTATAATTCTGAATCTGTGGGGAGTGACAGCAATAAGACTTTTATTGCAGTCATTAGCAACAGTGCATCAGACAGCTTAATGTAAGCAGTGCCACTGCATTAGAACTCCTTACCTCATAGCCAAATTTTACGACACCCTGTCTGCCTTATCCAGCTGTCCCTGTGTTAACCTGGTTACCTTAACTCGCATCAATCTCTCCTAAGAATGTTGCGGAATTTTGCCCCACCCACCACCACATCGCATATGAGTGTAAACCCATCAAACAGACCTACAGACACCGCTGCTGGGTTGTCGTGGTTACATGAGATCTTAAGCATGGCACCAGTCCAGCTCATCAAACGCATAAACCATTAACCAGCCTGTCAGAAGGGCCCTTCGTCTCTGAACGCTGTGACAAGTGTAATTTGGGGGATTTTCAGTCAAGCATCATGCCAAGGCAAATATCTACACTAATAAAATGATTACAATGTGGAGAAGGCAATTTCACACAGCAGCTCAAGACTACCAAACCATGGCTAGAAAAAGAATGTTGCATATTTTTGTTGGGTAAAAATTGTCTTTGTTGAGGGAAAAACTGCCAACAGCAGGGACACAAAGGTGGAAGTGATGCAGTATGGTGAGATAAAATCATTATTGTATGGAAGGAAATATGACTAACTGAGAACAAAACAATGTATGGCAGGAAATGATTTAGACCTGAGAGATCCTGTGGACAGGTAAGGCACAGGTAAACTTGCACTAATAAGTCTTAAACTGCCCTAGATTCATATTCAGCTATTGTGATTTTTGTGATGCTTAACAACCACCCAAAGGTTAAATGACAGTTTTATTACAGTCATTTGACTGAACAGATCTTGGCAAAGAACTCAAATTATGCAACTCATCACCTTCTTAGGACACCAGAAATCTGCGTCCAGAGTTTCACATGCGCAGAGTGCGTGAATACCTTTCAATTGACCTCAAGCAGAGCAGACAGGCACAGCTCAGATAAAGAGCATCAAACAGCGGGCATGATACACATCTTTCCTGGCCTTTCTTTTCTACACACACCTGAGCATATCTGGAATTTAATTTGAGCTGACGCAAGGCTAGCGGACACACTTTGAGTTTTAGCTTGAAATAAACAAGGAAAAGAGCGAGACAGACCAGGAACAAGATTCTAGAAACTATACTCTACACATGCTGTACGAAAGCTGAGTATTTGTTGACTTTCACTTTTCTTACCGTTGAGCCCTTTGGCAAAGCCGTCTCATCAACAAGCAGGTACACAATGTTCAGGGCAACCAGGAGAACAGAAATGGCCTAATAAAAACAAACATAAGGACTATGAACATAATCACACAGAAACATGTGACATAAACACCAGGGCTATAATAATGCCAGTGAAGTCACAGCATCATGCCACAGCATCTCAATAAACAAACAAACACGTACCGTCCCAGCAAGCAGGATCAGCATCACTATGGGGTAAAGAAGGTTCTTCTCCCAGGCTGAGGCCTTCTTTCTCCTTTCTAAGAGAGAGGTTGAGAGAAACGGTGGTAGCGCACACACCTCTGACTGACTGCAGAAGTGTTTCATGTGAACTAACTTTAAGCAGCTGTAAATTACACCCAATCCCTTTAATTAGTCAACTCCTCTCAGCAGTCTGACAGAAAAACAATTAAACCCTGAGATTAAGGGTAACTGCTGCAGGTAGAAAATCTGTGGTTCAAGGAGGAGAACTTTCAAATCATTATCTTTTGATCAGCTATAAAACTATAACATCATAGGTTATATGATACATATAAGGACTAATAATGGGTTTTATGTTAATATATTGTTTTGCATGACATAATTATTTGTTTTAATAATAACTGGCAGTTATTTCTGGGTTATCAGAGGAATCAAGTAAATCTAAGTCCTAACAAGTATATCTACAGTACAGAAGCTCTAACGCTGACGTAGAAACCTTAACATCAGGCTTTCTCCTCATGAACCAGGTCCCAAACATTCTTTCTTTCATCTGATTTCCACTCAGTGACCGTCATTCATGTGCCGCTCTGTCCTCTATTCTCCTCCTCCCCGTGTCTCGCTCTGATCCTGCTCCGGCTCAGAGCTTGGCAGGGTTCCCTGCATATGCACCATGCTGCCTCTAAATTAATGACCTCACTTGGAGACAGCCACAATAAAGTTTGCATCTCACTCCAATATCCTAAGTGCCTTTGTGGCCTCCTCTCCTTCCAACTCGTCTCTCAGGAATCATTTATAATGCCCCAAAACACAGGCTGACATCAAAACTGATACAGCCATACGCTATCTGGCTCTTCTTTAAATGACCCCATGAAAACCAGCCACATTCAAATATGTGCACGTTTTGCAATGTGTGTGTATGCGTGTATGTTGAACTACTTCATAAACTGAAATTGAAAGTTTGTGTAGGTACAGAATCATGGTTTATTTCAGTTTACTTAAACAAGGTTAAACACATCCCTCACCAAGTTTGTTCCTCTGACTGTGAATATTGTCCAGTTCTTTGTGGAGATGCTGAGAATTTCCATGGAAATAAGAGTTGGACACTGTACCTGAGTGACAGACGAGGACAGAAAGAGAGGAAGAGTGAGGAAACAATACAGTACTTTAACTCTGTTCACATCAGTGATCAGAGAACATAAATCAGAGGTATGAACCTTGTTATCTTTTCTCTTACTCAAGTGGCTACTTAACAAATCACACTGTTTGTCAAAGTCTGTCAAGAAATAATAACATATACATGACATTTACTGATTTGGAACTAACAAAACTAGATGCGAGTAAAACATCTTGCCATCTTGTCACACTGAATGCAGATAGTTGTTCAATAACTTAGAATAACTTAGGATAACTTAGAATTGTGAGTTTAAAGCCATTTAGGAAGTTCTGTCACCATGATTCAGATGTACTGTATGATTGCTACACCTAAATTAACATTACACAGTCACGCATTGAGTTGATTTTCCACATCCACGTTTAGCTTTCATTCTGCTTTTTCAACATTCTTCTTTCCTGTACACAAAGTAATTACAACAATTAAGAAATTGTTCTGAGCTCCAAACAACAATGCAGCAGTGTATCCAACCCCATTCAGGATCAGAGTCTAGGCCAGAAGTGTGCATGCTCAAACTGGTTCTGAAGGAAGAGGGGAGTGAGGTTTCTTTCTAACACAGACTGTGTGTGTCAGGAGGTGTGAGAGGGCAAAACCAGAGAGGGGTTCTCCAGGAAAACCACAGACTTCTGTCTCATTTAGCCTTTATTTATCCGTTTTTTGCCCATTTCGGTGGTTTGTTTGCTCCTCAAAGCAGAGGATTGGTTTGCACAGCCTGGGGGGACACACACTGGCAGATCAGCAGCAATTAGTTCAGTGTTACACCATTACTGGCGTGCAATAAAAACACAATCTTTCATCTTTTCACTGACATGGGGCTGAGGAGTCAATCACTTTGATCAAAATGTGATTACTGTTATGATTATTGTACCACGCCCTGTCTGGTAAAAGTTCAAGTTCATAAAGAAATGTATTAATGACGAAAAACACAGCAGGTGTGTATCTCATTATGTACTTGTCCATATGGGTGATGTTTAGGGAAAATCTGTACCTTCCAAAAAAATTGTGGAAATACTGTCCTATTGGCATACGAGATGTCATTATCAACTGATCAGGACTGGATTGTTCTGCCAAAACTGACTCATGTCTGCCCTAAAGGACAAATATAAAGTAAATTGAGAGAAAGAAAAAACAACAGGACTGAATGGATATCTTTATGTTCAAATATATTTTATGTAATAACCTTCAACTCTTGTGATGATTTATAGATAGTCTTTACATTGCTCCTAGCATTAACCAGATCCTCTGATACGGTTAATGACAGCATGAAAGAAAATATTTGAAATGAACTAAAACAGAATACAAAAGAAAAGTCTGTTAAAAACTGCAACTGCCTTCATTTTTATAAGGTCTAGAAATGTTTGATTAAATTCTTGCATACGGCCCTTCAATTAAAGGTGATGCCCAGTGGCTATTCTGTGGAGGTGATGCTGGCAGACAGAAAGCATATGATGTCATTGTTTTCTAAAGAAACTTTAGTCTGTGCTGCATTACGTCAGCAGTAATTATGCAAAGCAGAAAGCCATACGGTACTGAGGGGAGTTTTTTGCAAGGTCACCCTGCCACTGCGCATCTGGGCAACAGAGAAAAGCATAGCGAGAGCCAAGACAGAGGACAAACAAATATGCCTGTACCCACACCAACATGCTTGCACTCAGACAATGCACCTCAAGACACGATTGCCTGAACAAATACAATCACAAAATAACATTTAAACCTAACTATACGCACACACAACTACAGCAATGTACTCAAAACAGAACACTGCAAAATATAAGCACAAGTTCAAAAAGATCATAGCACACCAAAGCAATAGGTCTATTATTAATCAATACACTTATCACTAATTATCCCCTATTAAAGGTCTGTAGGAGAGCATGTTCAAGCATGAATCATCTAAATTAAGTTGCAGTCAGTTTCATAATTACTATTACTTGATAGAACGCAGATAAAAGCATTTTCTCCGAAATCTCTTTCCTTCTGTTTTAATTATTTTAACTCAGGCTTTGCATTTATGGTACAAAAACAGAGAATTCCTTAAATTCCTAATAAGGTAAATTCTCTCTCTCCGTAACGCCCGAGCGAGATCTTCGTATAACGTGGAGTTCTGAAGCTTGCCAAAACAGCATTCCGCATCCCTAACGGCCTTTTGTGACCCAATCAGAGTGACTGGCAAAACGGCACACATCAAACAACAATCATAAAAAACAGAAAATCGTTAACACAGATTACAATTATTTTATCAGGTGTTCAAAGCAAATTGGCCTTTAGTGCTAAAGCTACAGAACCAAACAACTAAATGAGAGGCTATTGAAAATCATCCATGGGATTTGGAAAACTGGGTACTATCAGTTAAGATGATCTCAGTTACCTCCGTGAATTCAATAGAAAAGCACATGTTCTGTGTTGACTGGCATTGGTACACTTTGTTGCGTGCTTGAGTTGAGCTAAAGTCTAGTTTGCTTTTAAACCTGAAACACTTCCTGCATTGTGAGAAGATTTGTGTAGTCAGACAGTCAGCTAAACGAAAGGACAAATGTAAGATAGGCTCCATGTTTGGTTAAAGGTTGGTTAGCCTAACCATCTATTAACTGCACTTTTGTTCTTGATATGTATGCATTATGTGGATTCCTGTCGACACGCTTGTCGAGTCTTTGATTTGGAGGATACAGTGGGAGCAGCTGGAGTGTCAAACACTGAATCAGACTCTCTCACTGAACTGCAGGTTATTATGTCTGACTGGAAATGAACCATTACAGGGTTCTTTTTGAAAGCAATGTTAAAAGTGCAAATATGTAAAGTTAGTTGAACTTACAAATGAAATCAGTCATTTAAGGATAAATACTGAAAGGAGGCTAAGGGTCTGTGCCCCCATGCTAAAGACACAGGATCCTGAGAACACTGAAGTACATGGGTACAGTTTCTCAGAAGAGTTATAGTATGAGAAGGAGGAGCAGGTTTGAGTAAAGGGAGGGAAACACAAGGACATAATTGTCCCTGTGTAATATAATTGTTTCTGTAACTTACATGGTCATAGATTTAATTGTCACTAAATATATGGACCATTTATATGCAGTCAATTTGGATGGAAGTGTCTAACAAATGCATAAATGTAAACAGTTTAATTGCCGGTTCTGTCCCTGCATGCATCAAAAAATTAAGCATCAGCATGTAATTACAATTTACACCCTTTAACTATACAGTAAATCACATTATAAAAAGTCTCTATGATTAGCAGTGATTATTAGTTGTTATAATTGTTTAGCATCTCTTCTTCCTACTGATGAGTTAAAGGTAGGCCATTTCGGACAGGCTAGCAACAGCAAGCTAGCTTTGAAAACTTAAGCTCCTATTCTCTCTTCACAGCGTTGTATAAAGCCACGCCTACTTCAAAATACATGAACACGCTGATAACAGAAGACTGTCTGTGCAAGCAGAGTTCGGCATTCAGAGCGAACGCAATGATTGGACAAACATTTTATGGTCCTACACTTTCAACAGAAGATTCTGTATAGGATTTCATCCAGCATAGATGTTTCTGAAATTAACGCCTACCTTCCATTAATACTTGGTAAAAGAAAGTTATATAAAAGATTAATTTAAAATGACACTCTGCTTTTTCCTGAGGCTACATAATCGATTCTGTCTATTATCTGTTAATACTCTCTTTTTGTCAAATACAATGAAATAAATGCCAGAAACTACAGGTGCAAATATTCTGCTGTGATCTGTCAATCATACAACAAAAAACAAACAAGCTCACCATTGAGTCTGCGCTCCAGGGCCTCTTCCTGCAGCTGAGTACAATAAATCTGCTCATCCAGATCCTCTAAAATCTACACAGAGATAAAGAGAACGAAGACAGAATGATATTAACATTACATTTAGCTACAGGCCTCTAACAAATCTAGCTACAGTTTGTAGGCACACATATTCTGCACTTACCGTGGGTTTGACTAGTAACTGGCCCATCACTGTGAACATGCGTGACAGTCCCACTGGAGTACACACTGATGAGATAAGACAAGCTGCTGCTTAAACCACACACACATACACACTTATGCCTTTCAATGGCAAGAGAATGAATGCTAGCTGTGGAGATTGCTAAGTTTATGTAACAACCGTGAGTGAAGTAAAAAGTTTATTTGACTGACCGTATGGAATTGGGGTGAGAGAAAAGTCAATTCTCTTATGTGTGCTGAATGCAAAATTGAGTCTGAATTGTTAAAAATCAATTCAGAATTGTCAGAGAATGAATTGTGATGCATTGGAAAATCTACTTTCTTGTATCCCTGGCAGATATGGGCAACATTTTTAAAAAAATCTTTATTTTGCTTTTGCTAATAATCAATGTATTTTACGTTTGCTGCAAGACTGCTGCTGTATTGCAAGACTGCTTCTATTATTTTTAACCATCGCTTACAAATAAATTACTTACAAATAAATTGTTTTATCTAGGAACTGTAAAACCATAAAAAACCCGAAACTCACTAAGTAGCAGCAGGCCACCCATCAGTGAGATGCAGGAGTAGAGGTACGGCAGATAGAACTCCCATAAATCTAGAACAAGAGAACACGACACAGGTCAGCACAGAACACATGACACGCATTAATCCACAGCAGCAGGAGCAGGTTAAGATACCATAGAGCGACTCCATGCTGGCGGCATCATTGTTGATGAGAGCAGACGCTACCCACACGATGCCCAGGATGAGGAGTCCCAACAGAAACAGCATGACAAACGTCTCCAGCACACGAGCCTTAATGCCCTGAAAGCAACAGAAACTCTTTAGTGTTCTCAGGTTTATTCATGTCTACACCCATGAGGGATTCAGAGGCACACACACAGAGATCAGCAGGTGTAAATGAGGCTCTAATTGGAAATTTAGCACTGCAAGCCCCAGGACTCCTCTATAACACTGACTCAGTACAATCTCCACAACCTTCTCACGTGCACACAACAACAGTTCAATCAGACACACAAAAACACACACCTCCTCTCTCATTCACTTACTCACACATGCTTATATGAACAGTTATTAGCATGTCCGGTCAGAGTTTGTGGCTGAAATGAAAAAGGTGGCTGCTACTGTCTGAGATTAAGACCAGAGGCTCATCTGGAACCTATTAGAAGTTTCATTGGCGTTTTTTTCTGGGTCAGTAAGTACCTTATGTGTGGTGCTTAACTCCCTGTGTACTCATGCCCTGACAACGGTGATCTCGGTGACTACAAGTACCTGTAATCATCAAAACGGTGATTAATACAGCATTATACAGCTGTGCTCATATATGCGCAACATAGTGACAACATGATGCGCATCACAAACTTATTTTTTCTTCTGTAACCACCTGCAACTATGTAAAACATTTAAAAGGTACACAGTAATCCAGGCACTAGATGATCTGTTTCATGCTGTCCACAATATAACCCTTCACCAACTACAAACACACACACACACACACACAGTCCCATTAATCAACCATGAGTGTTCTTCTAACATCTGCATTTCCAGATTTTATGTGTCTGTCTTAGTGTCTGTCTTTAAAACACTCTGTATATGTGCAGTATTTTACAACACTCTTGATATTAAGAGAATCTAGAGCACCTCCAAGTGACTTCTTGATGAACAGCACCAACCTCTCAACGGATTTCTAAACCTTTGACATCTGAACCATAAAAGAATGTATAACATAATATCTGAGTTCAAAACAATCAAAGAAAAGAAACAACATACGACTTTGGAGAAACCCACACTTTGAAGGCAAAGTAAGTGCCATTTCTCGCATTTGTTTTAGTCAGGATAAAGCAGGAAAACAAACAAACTTAAAAGTCAACCGCTTCTGTTCTGGTCTCTAAAGTGGAGAGAGAGAAAGACAGAGATGTGGCAGTGAAGTCAGTAATGGGGCAAGCTGTTCTACTCATGCCCAGCTAAAAGTGAACGCTGCCTAATATAGTAACTCTAAAATATTCAGCATCTAGTCCTTTCACACACACAATCTCTCCAACTCTCTCTTTCACACAGACACACTGCAGCAGACTCTAACCGGGCTGCTGCTAACACCAGGTTAACTCTCAAGAAATACATGTGTGTCAAGGATAAATATAAATGTGTTTGCATTTATGAATGTTTTGTTAAATTCACCTCTAAAAGGTTCTCCCTGACCTACACATTCTCAGTCAGTCAGGGTCACACACAGCAGTCTCTCTCATTCTCAAATATTTCTGCATGTGTGAAGAAATACATTTATGGAATTTGTTGGAAAGACAGGCTAAATAAAAGGCATTTATACACCAATTTTTCAATACATATTTTCTATAAAGTCATCTTTTAAGAATGATAAAGCTTTGATGACCTTCACTCACTACTTTCAATTTGAGGAGGTAAACAAAGATAAAAAATTAAAAGAAAAGTGTACAGAAAACTACTGCGGTTAGAGTTTTCAGTGCCACTACACAAATTCCTAAAATCACTAATAAGAAACTGAAACCAACACATTTCCCAACACACTGCAGACACAATGCATTTTCCCAGTCCACTAAAATTTCACCTTCATGAACCACTAACTCCCATCAGTAAAGGCTTACCAGGAACAGTAGTTGTTACCTTCTCTTTAAGTCTACTACACAGAGGGCAGTGTGAGAGACAGAAAACAGAGCACGCAGGGGACATGAATCACTGCATATCAACACACACACAGGCCATTGATGTGTCATTCTGACTAATACGTTAGAAGCCGTCAAAATGAGGAAAAAACAGGATATATGACTTGAGGAAAGGACTTCAGTACTTTTGAAGTTTGTGGGTGTGTTTCATTTTCTTTTTATCCCTCTTCCTACAGTGTCACCAGCTTTTTCTTGTTAACATGAGGTGTCTAACAAATAGGACCTTTGAGAACGGCTTCTGAACTAACCTGAGATCTTAAGAGCAAACAGACAAAATTTTTGAAAGCATTTTAAATAATGGTAAGAAATTTCATATTATTCCAATATAAATATTAAAAACAGACAGTAATTATCTGGTGTATAGTTAAGTGAGAAACATACCAAAATACCTTGGTGTCAAAACTCATGTTTCCCTCTGCCTATAAAAGCTAGCACAGTGTTATTGGCAGTGCACAGTTCAGACAGTTCATTCATTTGAATGCAAGTAAATATCTTAACACATATGAAACATTCACAGTTTCTGTATGGCTTGACTATGGAGGCTATTATCCAATTCAGGGTTGTTGAGAATTCAGATGTTTTCCTTTTCCTGTTAAAATAGAGAAACTCATATGTTGTCATAGAAACAGGCATAGAATGGGGTGCAGGCAGAGTAAATACGCAGTGTCACGGCCTCAGCAAGCAAAGCCTGGGAGCTAGAATCACAACTAAAAAATAAATATAAATTCTATTGTGACAAGCCTCAAAAGGCTGACAGACAAACATACAAAGAAGGACATTCTAACATCGATGATTTCTAACATCGTCAGGGTTTGTGATTCCTAATGGACCGGTTAAGTGATGACCATGTGATAATAACCAGAAGATCTCATTAGGCTTGTTGCCATGTAAATGGAGAGTTACAATAGTGTAAGTACCACCTTTGGATGAGCATCATATTCACATAATATCCTGCCATCTACTGGACAAAATCAGTGCCACGAACTGCTGGATTAACACAACATCTCGCTGTCTATCGAATGCATTATATAGCTTTTTTGTTAACTTCTCAACTATGGTTTTCTGCCAAAACATAAAATGCAGCACAATATCCCAGTGCCACGATAAACCAACATACACACACGTTTTCTTCCCCACAGGGTGCTGTGCAACACATTATTGTTGGTTTTGTTTATTACATTTGATGAAGTACTAACACAAACATTGGCCCATAAAAAGCGCCAGTTACAGCTTACAAAAGCTTTTAACAAACTACCCAGTTTCATTTCCTCCAGTTACTGACTGTAATGTGCCACATATAGGTCCCAGTTTAACCGTCTAATGTGGAGACTGGCACAGGCAGGCCATTTGACTTTATACTTAAAAAGAAAACATGAAATCTTGGTTTTATGGGGTTCTGTGGTTGACGACTTAACCTGTCCTTGCACCAGCAGGAGGCTTTCATACAGGCAGCAGTTTCTGATCACTTCCACCTTTAGCCACACACACACACACACACACACACACGTTTCAGCAGCCATTCCGAGACGTGTAGGTCAACATAAAGCAGTGCTTCACTCTCTTCCGTGTTTCTGGTTGATCAATGGCCAGAAACAGTCACGGTGCAAATGAGAGAAAATGAAGCAGTACGCCTCACTGCCATACAAATGAGCACAACCCTCATAAACTACAGTAGCAACTAACCTTTATGTAGCTTTGCCAAGAGGGACATAAACCAGGAGCGACCTCAAACTGTGACAGGAGTAAGACCTGATGAATTCCCTCCCACCTTTTCATTTTTATCTGCCCCTTCTATTGTGACCGAGTGCAGTTTATGGTCGCTATGAGAACCAGTAACAGTCATTCTTTAGTGGCTAATGATACAAGTTTGAATGAGCTGCAGAATTAAGATCGTTCTGCCTTTGAAGTTTTATCTTTTTCTAGGGTGGGGGGAGTTGCTTGAATCACAAAGGTAACACATAAAATGTGTGTATGTGGGAAAATGCAAGAGAAAATGAACCTATGAACCTTGACATAAATGTCAAAATATAAACCCTTTAAGTTTATATGAAATGTACACAGTTAAGTAGTTTAACTTCAGAAAG